>OW679201.1:3556176-3808258 GCA_940337035.1 Agriotes lineatus | reverse complement strand
TTTTTTCCGCTTGGCGGAAGTTGAAATTTGGTCAGTGAGTTACTTTAAAAAATTGGGTTAAACCACTTTAAGAGTATTTAGAATTCACTCCCCTAAGGGGTTAAATGGGGTAAATGTGTTATTCTGAATATCTCCACATAGCGGTAACTACTACAAGTAACAAATTGAAATTAGGCAAATCACTTCCTTTTACAAAATGGGTCAAACTTTCTTTGGGTTTTTCGGAATTCCCGCCTCAAAGGGGTGACACGTTTGCACGATCGGCGACATAGCGGCGCCTGGGGCTATCTGCAGGGTATGTTATGAATGATTGTTATATACATCGGTTTTCAGGAAAGTTTTATCGCGTTGGCATGATCGGCGATACAGCGGTACTAAGGGTTATCTGCAGATGGTGTTAGGGGCGAGGGCTACATACAGGAGCTCTCGGAAAAGTTGATCGCGTTTGCACCATTGGCCCCATAGCGGTATCAGGGGTTATTTACAGGGTTTTCGGTAAAGTCTATTGCGTTCGCACGATTGGCGATACAGCGGCCTCAGGGAAGTTCGGGGAGGTTACAGTGTGCATTGACCAGCGTTACAGCGTGTTTGGAATGGGTTTTCTTCTCGGACTGGGTTATGGCTCAGGAAAACGTTGCGGCTAGTTAAGACATGGATTTTTGATGGCTTCATCAGTTACAATTGGTATTTTTGTAATTAAATTTTACATACCTATCTGAAAAAATAGGTTAGCGAACACGTTTAAATTTCCTCGAAATATTAATTAGGTATTTAGTGAACTTTTTCCGTTTAGAAATAATGACTCATTCTGCATTACTATTGTGTCACTGTCTGGCGCTACAACTATTACTTTGTGTCTACATTTGGCTTTTTCCTAAGCAGTGGCAACTATTAGAGCATCAGCATTTTCTCCTCATTTTTAAGATGCAACCCTTCTCAAGACGAATTTTCAAGTGCTATATTAGCTTTGTTTGGTTGGTGCTATTTGACAGAAAATACGCCTGACTACACATAATCTATTCACAATTTTTTCTCCCAGACAGTTTTGTTGGTACGCATGCGAAATAACTAGACATGGCAATATTGGGTTATGTTGTTTTCAGTTTGTGGTTATGAATTTTGAAGTCTTGCACTGTTGTCAGTTACATTTTTGTCTCTTTCCGTGAAATTTTCGTCATTTTAACATTAAAATTGCAACAATCTCAATAAATCTGTTATAAAAAATGTCACACTTCCTTTATGTCTCAGTTTGACTCCTGTCACAATTCATGCATGCAACCTAATAAAAACATAACATCCTTTAATTATAGTATTTGAAATGTCCCGTTTCCTGCTCTTCATATTTGCTCTTGTTTTTTTCATAATAAGACCACCGTAGCCGTCGAAGGTTACAATCGACAAGTTGGTGTAGTGAGCGGGCACATATCTCATATAGGATTGAAAAACATGTTCGTATATATAATGATTTACCTACACATGATATGTAGCTGGACGTGGCCATATACAACTTTCCCTAGCGTTATAGTTCCATCCACTATAATTTCATATGTGACAGTCAAAAAATGTGTTTGATACGATCGTCACTAGGGGTGCTCGACTCTAAGAGATTATAGATGCAAGACTTATCTGATTTTCTCAATTTGGTGTTAGGGAATAACTCTGGCGGTTACGGGGCTAGTTCATACTTTAGGTATGTGTTTAGATCTTCCTCTCTTTTAATCATGCATGATACCCACATAAAGCGTTTATTCGTATCTACCGGAGATACATCTTCATGCACCTTAATACTTCGCTTTGTTTTATTTCGTCAGATCTCTTCAATTTTATGTATTCAAAATCCTTCCCAATCATTTTCTCGATGCAAGCTTCCTCCAAAGTTTCCGCAGAGTCGCATTTTACTGAAGCATCAGCGACAACTCCAGTCGCGATAGAAATTAGGTTGTCAGTGTCCACATCCTTTTTGTTGTCTCTCGACGATCGACATGTTCAGACAACGATAAAGACCAGCCACTGAAGTTTTCAATAGCTTCGCACATTCACAGGGTTCTAGGGAGTAAAATCACCCACTGAACCCGGTACTGTCGGTTACACCTTGACCTCTAGTAAGTTCTCCAAATGTTTTGATTGCACGCATAAGTTGTTGTTCTACAACCATATCACTCCATACGTCACTCCAGAATTTGGCACTGCTTCTGAACGTGAAATAGCATCGAACAGCGAACTTTTCGTATCCTTTCGCAAGAATTTTGGACTTTAATATTTAATTTCCTTAATGTACAAATACGTACAGTTGGTGTAATTTAGGTGGCTTGCAGCATTCAGATGGGGCAACCTGATTTTCCCGCCGTGAATGTGCAGTTCCCAATCACCAGTCTTTTCCGCCCTTATAAAGCGGTGAATCGCCTGCCTAATATACTGTATCCAAACTGAGGAAAAAGAGGGCTCAGAGTATCCTCGCTGAAAATGCCAATTTAAAGAAAATTGTGGCCATTTTTAATCTCTATGACACAAACCGTGATAAAATGGCAGATGCCGGAGATGCATTTCGGAAAGTTACAATGACCGAGATTGCACACCACTAGACAAGTTTAGGATTTACATGCACAACAGAGTTACCCCGTTTAACTTAGCAACTCTTCCTCCAAAGTCAGCTGCAGCAGGCCAACATTCACTCCGAGTTTATCATCAAACACAACAGTGGCTGGGAAATGATCTGGAGGTTTCTAAATGGGAATGGAAGCTTCTAAATGGTAAACTTGCCCCTCACTCCACCATGCTGCCTTTCGTTTTATAAATGGTTACATATGGGTTGTTATGGAAATGAGTGCAAATATTTTAACCCGTAATAGAGCTTGCTAAACTGAACAATTTTTGCCCAATAAGATAATGATAGTTGGTGTTTTCTTAGTTCCAATGTTGGTTCTTCCGTCTCGGCCAAGATGCTGACAGATGGGCTAGTTCGAAAAGCTCCTCTTGATAGTCTTATTGCTGTATTGTAACGTTTCGCTTGTGAATCTAAATTCTAAAGATACTTGAAACGTATTGGGAATTTAATTCGCCGCCTTATCAAACGTTTCCATCTCAAGACCGCGCTAAGAAGCGATAGCGCGGGCCGGTGGCCGATGCGCAGGAAGCCACGTTTGCGCGCAGGAGTGTTTTCCCCGCCGCCAGAGTGGGGAGCACGAGCGCCGACCGGGAGCCACTGAACGTATAAAAAGGAGCACATGGCAGCTCCTGAGACAGATCCCATCCTGGGGTTCTCCCCTAAGCCTTTTCCCAATCCACCTGGAAGAGATTCTATTCCTGAGTCCTCTCCTGAACTCCTCCTAATAAACCCGGAGCGATCACTCCCTTGCTTTGGTATGGTTACTGTCTTAGCAAGGGAGAAATCGCCTAAATAAAAGTTCTTGCGGGTTTGGTATGGGTACTGTCTGCCTGCAAGAACACCCCGATAACCTAGAGATCCATATCAAAGCCGTTCCCGAACCGTCATTAATTTAAAGGCCGAAACCGTGGCTACTAATTAGCTTTCCCCGTATCCCGTGTAACCGAACCGCTGTTAGTTAAAGGCCGAAACCGCGGAATTTGTAACTAACATTCCTGTAATCCGCTGAACGAGATCACCGCCGCCGTCCCGTCCGTGATCATCCGAGTTCTGAGGGCGCATTCCATTTGCGTTCTCGAAAGCCGTATTTCAACTGTATTAACTCGCCCGAATTGTGAGGCACCAGGAAGTCATCAACAGCCCGCCGCCGCCAGGCTAGACGCATACAGAGATTGTGCGATAAGGGACCTGCCTGTGAGAGTCACCGCCAGCATCCTATGAGCATTTCCGAAGCCCTCCGAAATAGATCTCCGCACCGTCGCAATCCAGTCGAAGCCGCAAATTCGCTTGAACAGCGAATTTCCCGAGAGCTCGGCTGCTACATAGTTTCGAGCCGCGAAAGCCGGAAAATCGTCTAGCGACCCCGGTCCAGTTCGGCTCACCGAACGCGAACTCCTGCAGCTTCTTACGCCGGCAGGTATGTTCTTGAAACACCCTTTCTAATCCGAAGTGTTCGCAGCAGCTAGCCATTGTAAACAAATCTCACCTGGTACATGCGGCCGGCGACCTTTGCTCCAAAGTCGATGCGCGAAGCAGCTGATGCGCGGCCGACCCACTCCGAGACATCGCCCAGAGGCGTAACGTGCGCTAGGCCGGGCATTCTACCAGACCGCTCCGCCTCCGCACAGCAGCCCCACCGGCGACCAGGAGCAACCCCTGTTGATGCAACTACCCCCGTTGGCCGTACCGCGCAGTGTGCAATATTATTTCTATATTTAATGTAAATAGTTAAAAACAGTATATCTCATTTCGAATATTTACCCAGTGTTATTTATTGATCTACGCTATATTCGAGCAATTTGAACGTATTCTCCGACTTAGAGCATATCCGAGGCAATAAGGCCAATTAAAATATTCCTAATAAAGGCGGGTCGTTACAGTATTATGGATAGGATCGAGTAGCTTCAGAATATAACATTTTGATGACGCATATGCTATGGAACCATAATCAATTTTTGATCTTATTGTGGCTTTGTATAAATTAAGAAGGATGGCTTAGTCAGCTCCCCAGTTTGTGTTGGATATCGCTCTGATAATGTTGAGTCTTCTGATGCATTGATTCTTTAAGTTTTTGAGATGTGTTACCCAAGAGAGTTTTTTGTCAAAGATTATTCATAGAATCTTTATTTCATTTTTGCCTTGACAGTAAATAATTAGGTCGTCTGCGAATACAGTTGTTTTAACAGGGCGAGTGATATTGCTTACTACATCATTGATTGCTACTAGAAAGAGAATAACGCTAAGTATGGATCCTTGGGAAACTCCATTTTCTTCAATGAATGTAGTAGATAATACCCCATGATTTGACTGTGAAACTACGTTGTTGGAGAAAGTTAATTATGAAAGAAACAATTAATCCTTCTAATCCCCAACTTATTAATGTCTAAATTATTTTGAATTTCCAAACCATATAATAGGCCTTTTCTATATCGAAGCAAACAGCTATAACTAGTTGTTTGTTAGCAAAAGACTGATTTATTTCACTTTCTAGTAGAATTATGGAATCACTCCTTGATCTGAATTTCCCGAAACCATTTTGAGTATGAGTAAGTAGGTTGTTTTTCTCTAAATGCCAAACCAGTCTTCGATTTACCATTTTTTCATTATTTTACACATGGTACAGGTAAGGGAAATTGGTCGGTAGTTATCTGTGCTTGTTCTATCTTTACCTGGTTTCGATATCGAGACTATAAAGATTTAAGCCATTTCTTTGGAAAAACATTTTTTGACCAAACTTCACTGTAAATATCAAGTAGGTGGGATTTTCCATTTGTTGGTAAGTTTTTCAAAAAAATAAATGGTATTTCATCTGGTCCTGGACTTGAATTTTTGCTATGATTTAGAGCGAATTTTAGTTCGTGTGTACTAAAAGTGTTGTTTATTGCGCTGTTTGGGTGTTTCTTTATTGTGCTGTGCTTTGCAATATCTGTCTTGTACTTTAGAAAGTCTTTATTGTAATTGTCGTTACTGGAATTTGTTTGGAATGTGAGACCTAGGTTGTTTGCTATTTCGGTAGGACTTGTAATGATGTTTCCACTTTTCAGCGCAGATATTGTCGGTTTGTAGTTTGTTCCCTTCATTCGTCTTATTTTGTCCCAAATTTCTGACGTGCGAGTGGAACTGGACATGGAGGAAACAAACTGTTGCCAGGATTGCCTTTGCTGAGCTTGAGTATTCTTCGTGCCTTGGGTCGGAGTTTTTTGAAATTACTTAGGTTTTCTTGGTTTTTGTGTTTTCTGTATTTATAAAACACTGATTTGCTGTTTTTAATTGCCTCTTGACAATTAGGGTTCCACCAGGGAACTTTATGTTTAATTGGATTCGGAGAGAATTTTCCAATTGTTGCTTCTGCGGCCTCGATAATTAACTGGGTAAAGGCTGACACGGTATCATCAATATTTGTGTTTACTTGGAGGTGTTTTAAATTTTCGTTGATATGTTGGGAGTATTTTTCCCAGTCAGTGGTTTTTATTTTCCATTTTGGTGATGATATCAGTGGTAAGTGGAAGTCTGTTCGAATAAGTTTTATTGGAAGGTGGTCACTTCCTAACAAATATGAAAATGTCTCCCAAATGATTGATGGCGCCATTTGGGGTGTGCAAAATGTAAGGTCGATGTTGCTGAAATTTCCAGTTCCAGTGTTAAAATAGGTTGGGTCTTTATTATTTAATATCACTAGATCCATATCTTCAGCTAGTTGTTGTACTATACGCTCTCTAGTGTCAGTATGATTTGAACCCCACAGTTTATTGTGACTGTTAAAATCCCCTAATAGAATAAAGGGTTTCGGGATTTGTGCTACAAGTTGGGATAGTTCGATACTGTCTAAAATCGGACTATTTGGCAGGTAAATGTTGCAAATGCTTACTCTTTTTTGTAGTTGGACAGATACCGCTACTGCTTCTAATGACGTGTTTAAAGGTATTACATGACTTTGTATTGAATTGTTGACGAATGTCGCTATTCCTCCACTAGCTCTGTTGGCGTCAACTCTGTTCTTATTAAAGCATGAATAACCATTAAGATTTTCTGATAAATTATTCTGGAAATTTGTTTCTTGAAGACATACAATTAAAGGTTTATTTTGGTTTAATATTAATTTGAATTTTTCAAGGTGGGCGTAATACCCATTTATGTTCCACTGTAAAATAGACATTATATTATAATTTAGTTAAAACAACATTTTCTAGTTTAATGACGATTGGCTTGTTAATGATGCTGCATCACCGGTTTCTTCAATGTAAGCTTCTCGTAATTTTCTGTTTATTCTGCTGAATCTGTTCTATATACTTCTATTGGTGAGGTGTGAGTATAGATCTTTTATCATGAATATTAATGCTTTCAAGTTATTAGTATAAGTTTTTGCAACACTTGCTGGGTCAGGATTGCCATAACTATTTTCCATAAAGTTCTTGAATTGCTCGAAGTTTAGTATATAGGTACTGTTGATGGAGTTCATTCAGTGGTTTTCTAATTGGTTCTAGTAGTTCATCTAACAAATGGCTTTGATTCATTGTTTCAGTTTCTTTCTTTAATTTTTTATTTTGTTTCCCTGTTGGATGTTGTTTTTCCTTAGGTTTCCTGAACTCTTTATTGTTTTGGTCGGCTTTAGGGTCACTTGAACTCGGAAAGCTTTCGGCTTCGTCTTGTGCGTGATATAATGTTATATTAGACGAGCTTGGCGTGGAATTGGCTGGTCTCTAATTTAGCCTGGAATTATCTTCTTTTCAATTAGTATGGTTTGGGGCAGGTCAGTAGAGGGTTCTTGTTGGATTTGGGGATTTGGGCATGTGTTAGCAACTTGCCCTTGCTGCTTACATATATAACACTAGCTGTAGCCTGCGGCACATGCCGCATTTAAAATTCCACGCGTTAGATAGATAAAGATACTTTACCTGTGCCATTACAAAAAAATTGTTTACACACGTCTACTATGACAAATGCCACACCAAATACATACAATATATACAATTCACATTTAATTACATACACATATTTATAATATAATAATAATTGAATTTATTGGTAAACAATTCAATATACAACAAAGATAATTTTATGAAACAATGTGGCTGAATGAAGTATTCTAGGATTGTGCATATTTAACCATTTAATTTCGTTAAGTTTATGTCTTATGTGATCAAATTTTCTAATACCATAAATTAACCTTAGGTACCTAAGTATTTTGCATACGCTGAATTCTTTTACTGTCAGCACTGTCTATACAAGGCCCATATACGCTGTCACAGTAATTGAAATGAGATAAAACGAGAGACTCACAAAGTATAGATTTAATTCTTTTATTAAGCGAAAAACGGTTGTGGTAGATCATTTTTAAATTCAAGTAACATTTTTGTAAAGTGGCAGAAACATGTTTTTTAAATCTTAATTTATCATCAATAAGTACCTAAACCAAGTTTTTACACAATCTTTGACTTGTAATGTGGAATTGTTTAATATCAATATTTAGTTTAATGTCTCTCGCTTTAATCCCACCAAATATCACTACGTAGGATTTTGAGGTATTAATTCTTACGTTATTTTTTTTCGAAAGTTTAATAAGATTTTTGAGATCAGTTATTATTTATAAATTTGCAACATGGGCATTATCAGAATCAAAAGTATAAGTTAATTGAGTATCATCTGCATATAGGTGATATTGACAGTACTTTAATGCACTACTCAATTTAAACGTATAAATAATATAGAGCAGCGGACGCAGAATTGATCCTTGAGGGACGCCCTGTGTAATTTTTAACAATTCAGATTTTGTATCTTTGACTACTACAGTTCGAGTCCTGTCAGTTAAATAGCTTTTTAAAAAATCCATTGCACTTTCATCAAAACCGATATAGTGTCGAAAGCTTTGAAATAGTCTAGCATAATAACTGTGGTTAGTCTGTTACTGTCAAGAGCAGTGACGATATCGTCAGTTATATTTAAAAGTGCAGTTGTACAGCTATAGCCTGGTCTAAAGCTAGATTGAGTATCTGCAATTATTTCAAAAGTTTCAACGTAATGCCTTATTTGTAATGTCATAACTTTCCCAAGCACCTTCGAAAGACATGGCAGAATACTAATCGGGCTCAGGTCCTTGTAGTCAGTCGGTGTGCTAATTTTGGGAATTTGTATGACTTGAGCTATTTTCCAAGTGTTAGGAAATGTGGAACTGACTATACATGAATTAATAATAAAATAAATTAAAGAATGCAAATCTGACGAATTAAATAAATTTTATCTAAACTCCGTTCCTGATAGAAATAACAGTGATCCTAATGAATTAATAGACTGTTATATATATGGCTCTACATTCCTTTAGAGTTTTATAGAAAATACAAATTAATTTCAAATAAAGATGAATTTAAATTTAATCAAGTGGATACCACAGACGTGCTGAAAATGATAATGATGTTGAAAGTAATGCTGTTGGACACGATGGTCTAAATATTCAAATTATAAAATTTTGCCTACCAGTGCTACTTCCATATTTTACACATATAATTAACTGTTCGCTACTTACAAATACTTTTCCTGAGAGTTGGAAAAAAAGCAGTAGTAATACCGTTTGCCCCTCTATACGACCTTATGTCATTCACAATGTTTTTCCATTTGTTTGTTATTAAGACGTGGTCTATCTGATTTCCTTCTGTTCTCCTTGGTATCATATCTAGGTCTAGGTTGTCTTATGTTGCTTTCTGTGCTTGTGTTTGGTGCTTACTATGTATGTATTTGTCAGTGAAGCTAAATTGCATCTTGAGCCGTTGTTGTTTGTGATGTTATGTACTGTTTCTTTTAATGCAACATGTTTATTGTATTCCTCCTTCCTTATTTTTGAATTAAAGTCACCAATTTTTAATCATCAACTTATCATTCCTGGGTACTTATTCGCAGACTTCTTCTAATTTTTCATAAAATTGTTGTTTGTCTTCATCTTCCGATTCCTCCGTAGGCGCTTATACATTTACTAATGTTAAATTAAATTGTTTGTTTTGTATTCTTATAAAACATATTCTTCTGTTTATCGCTCTAAACGGGATTACCTCGTGATTAAGTTTTCCTCTTATCATAAATGCCACTCCGTTTCTTCCTTGTTTATCTTCTCTAGAGTAGTAAAGCGTGTAGTTTTTCTTGTCGATTCTTCCTTGTTGTTTCCACGTTATCTCTTGCAGTGTCAATAGTTCGATTTGGTACCTTTCCGTCTCTTGTGCTACTTCATTCATTTTATCTACTGCTAGTGTGGTCTTTATGTTCCATGTTCCGATTTTTATTTTATTTGCTTCCCTTGTTTTTTTTTTGTTTATTATTCATCTTCCTTTTCATTGCGGTTGTTATCGTTTTTCCTATCGTTACTTCCGTTATTGTTATTTTTTTCTGTTTACCGTTTTCTTTCGTTGGATGGTTTTTTGCCTGTTTGTACCTAAGACGATTTTTCTGTTCACTCCACTCGTAGACCTTTTCGTTAATTATTTATTTTTTATATCCAATCTTAATGTTTTTTCCTTGTTCGCGTTGTTCTTTTGCTAATATCTTAATTTTCTTTTGTATGCTGAACTCACTCTGTGTCAGGTTGTCTTCTATGTACACCTTTTTTCCTAGGAGATTCTTTTTATTTGTCTCTTCCCTTTTTTCCATCCACGATGGAACTTTCGCCAGTGTTGCGTTTGATTCTTCGTTTTTTCCAATCATCCTTACTTCAGCAATTACTCCCACCTCTTTGTCCAAGAACTCTTCTACTCTTTCGGGAGTTTCTCCAACTTTTGCTCCCAGCCCTTTGATTATTATATTGTTCTTCTTTTTCTTTTTTCCTATGCTTTTAGTCTGTTTATTTTCATTTCCATTATTTCCTTTTCTCGTCTCCATTCTTCTGCTTCTTTCTCCAATTTTATCTTCGCCGCCTGGATCTTCTTTTACCTTCTCTAGTTCACTCATGACGTCATTGTGGTTTTTGTCATCTTCTCATTTTAGTTCTTCTTTAACCTCGTCTAACTTTTTGAGCACAGCCTCAATTTTTTCTGCTTCTTCTTCTCTGTTTGGGGTATCTTTGATTGCTTCACCTACCTGTTGCTTTTTTCGGGCATCTTTGTATTCTTGCACTGTGCCCTTAACTACCACGTTTATTTCACTCCACTCTCTCATTGCTGTATAACAATATAAAAAACGTCCAGCTTCAATAAATTTTGCTATTTTTACATTCCTTCCATAACCATCTCAATGTACCGTTGTCGCCAAAAATATCAGGTACACGTATTTTTTTCCAACATAAACTGAACGTTTAGAATACTACCTTAGTAACCTGTGAGTTTAAATTAACTGCTGTCATTGTGAACAATGGCTACATGACAAAACATAAATTGAATTTTTGTTGTTACATTCTTTGTAAATTTAATTATTTTACCGGTTTCAGGATATTAAGCCTTTGTTTACATATACAAAAGTGGGCTGGTAACTAGGTCATAACTTATCTGTAGGGTAATGGAATATTACCCTACATGGCAATCATAACCATATAGCAACCGATAAACTATTGAACATATCACGATAAACTATTGAACATATCACGGATGTTATGAATCATAACAGCCTCAGATGTTTTAAAATCCTCGCTCTACGAGCTCGGATTTCAAAACATCTGCGGCAGTTATGATACTCATAACATTCCTAAATATGTTAATAGCTATTATTCTAACAATATCATTTTTTATTTGTAGTTTGCATGAGTTTCAAAATTACAGGTAACTGCAATTTAGGAACCAAAATGTAAAAAAAATTGTCACATTTAGGTGTACATACCCATTTTCCTTAACGACAACTGTACCTTGGACCCTTTGCCAAATAAGCCATTCACATACAGTGCGTTCATAAATGATCGAACGTTTTTGAATGGTCATTATTTTAGCGCCATTTATTTATGTTGGTGGCACTGTAAGCCTATGTCAAATTCGAGGTTATCAGGTTAGGTTTTCCGTCAGTTTTGACACAGTTACGCAAAACCTAACCTGCTAACCTCGAATTTGACATAGACTTACAGCGCCACCAACATAAATAAATGGCGCTAAAATAATGACCATTCAAAAACTTTCCATCATTTATGAAGGCACTCTATATTTCTTATCTTCACAATACAAAACAACTTCAATACAGACCTTTTATTAACGTCAAATATAACAATCTAAACAAACTACAATGCGGATAACATCTTTAAAAATACTAATAAAGGATCACTATAAACAAATAAATTCGTTGCTCTGCAATAAAACTACTACAACCTATTGGTAACAGTCAGTGATGTATCGATATGTTCGCGATTGCTAAATGTCGAGTGGAAAAATACTGTTTCAGGACGGATTGCTATCGAGGAATGTTTCACCCTGGTAGAATCCTAAGCTCATGTACAAAAGCTACGCCATAGACCCTACACGCGTGTATTGCACGGTACTATCTCTCCTGCAACATAAGCTACAACGGCACACAAGTAGGTACGTGAACCCACATAAGAGTAGAAATGCATAAAAAAGTAGCTGCAGAAAGCGGGACGGACTCCAAAGCACTGTGTATCGTAAGGTTCCAGATTCTACAAAGTAAATTTATATTGGTAACGTGAATAATAAGTGAATAATTGCAACTTACCTATTACAGCGAATCCGTAGCCTATTTTGTCGGTTCCCATGCGGTAGGAACACGTTGGCACTAATATTTCGTAAATGTCGGTCACACCCAGGTACTGAAACACGTAGTTGCTCTCCGGTGTTATGGGCGTTATCAATCTGTCTCTACGAAGCTCTTCCTGGGTATTTACCATCATCGATTTATGGGTGTGAGCTGTGAAAAGGAGATGGGGACGCAATTCATTTAAAACCTGAAATGTACCCAGTTAGAAACTTTCTAAAAACATGCATCAAGGCTGTTATAAAACAATGAAAATTTTTTTTCCTGCTAAATAGTTTTAAATTTTTCGAAAAAATTCAGAAAAAAACTAAACTGCCCCACGCGTAACATCAACTGGAGCTGCTTATTGTGCTTTAGTACGTAGATACGAGTTCTGCTCAGCCTGGTTATGTTTTGACATTTAGTGTCACTTTTATATAAAAATGTAATATTTCACATTACTTATGAAATGCGATAAAATAGTATATGCAATGCGTTAGATAAGTGTTTTTACTGAACTCGTATGGCCGTTTAAGTACTTGCTAATGTTCGTACTTAAACCAGCCATACTTGTTCAGTAAAAAATCACTTTTCTAAACTACTTGCGTAATATACTATTGCATCCAATTTGTTCCACTTGTAGTATTATATTATTTAGATTACTTATCAAACTGACACTGGTAAAATCAACTGTCGCCGGTTGTCATTACCAGCAGCAAAATGTCCCTAAATAATATATGGTGTAAAACGTATTACCAACATTAATTGGGCCTGAAAATGGCGGCTTATGAGATGACCTCCTTTCAGAAGGCCACTGAGATTGAGAAACCTTGTTGGCAACTTACACAACAGACATCTCTGATGCACAATGCCAAAAGAACAATTAAAAGTGTGGTTAGGTTCGACATATGACTTTTGACATTTTAGTTTAACCTAGTTGGTATTAGTTTTCTCGAATTCAATTAAAATAATAACATTCGTTCTTCTCAATAGTAATGTGTTGATTTTGTGTAATATAATGTGTTTAAAACTGATTTTGCAACAGTGCAAGAGGGATTGAGAAAGTGTCATTCTAAAACAAACAAAAATCAAGAATAAAGTCAAGTTTAATCAAGGGAGCCAAATAAGGAAATCAAGACAGAAGAATTCAACAAAGACAAAAAAATTATAAGCATAGACAGAGGAAAAGTATCTTCTTAACAAAGTGAAAATGAAGCTAAATCGGCAACAATAACAAACACGAAAGTCAAGATCTGGCAGTCACAAAAGTTGCCAGATTTAGCAAAAGTAGGTAGTAGAACTAGAAGAAAAATAAAGAGACGATAAGAAAATTTTTCAAAGAAAGCGAAATAATTAAAAATTCGACGACTAAATGAAGATAATTAAAGATACAGAAACAAAAGCCAAAACCAATGAAGGACAAATAAACCAAATAGATAGAAAATGAGAAGAAAGAACTTAGCCTTCTTCGGGATCAGAACTCAAGAAAGAAGTCATTACTGGGAAATGAAAAAAGAAATAATAAAAATCTGGTGTGATACATGCACACAACTTCCTTTTACAGTGATCTTATAATTAACCAAAAATTGATTTTTAATTGTTAAGCATTTGTCAAAAATTCGAAATTCTACAAAAACCGTACAAAATAGAAAAAATGTAATAATATACCGGGTGTTCTATTTAAACAAGGAGTTAATAAAAAAATTAAAAAAAAAAAAAACAAAAGAAACCCATTTTAGAGGTAAGGCAGACCTCGCCGTTTGCGGGGGTTACGTCCCAGAAGAATTTCGCGAAGCGTAAAACCGCAATGTGCAAGTAAACACATAAATGATAAAAACGGGGTTAGGTTCCATTAACTAGATTTATTTATACTATGTAACCTCAAAAAATTCAAAAATTTTTGGCAGAAACGCTTGAGAAGACAGTAAAGCTTGAACTAAAATTCCCTACGTAACATAAGTCTGCCACTTGAATCTAGAGCTCGAATGTCCATTTGTTTATTCATGTTATAATTTTACAATTTATTTCACGTCCAATTTGGTAATAAGAGATTCAAAGGAATAGGCTCGATACCTGTGTTTACAAGTTCGTGATAAATAATGTTATTTAGGTGTTCATGACACAAACCGCTTACGTTTGCTTTATTTACTTAGTGTGTGAAAGTTGAAACAGTTAACGTTGGCAATTCCATCTGCAAAGAGAAGAGAGCTCAAAAGTGCCCAGCATTAAATCAAATCAGTGAAACGCAAATCCGCAAACGGCAAGGTCTGCCTGTATTCAACTTGAAAATCACCTATCTCACATCAATACACATTAAAAATGTAATAAAAATGTGCCATACTTCCGGTTATGTGATTTTCTTCAAAAGCTTGCCGTCGTATCTAGATAGTACACAACACTTATATATGAAGTTTCAACGTCAATTTCTTTTCACTTTTGAGATATTCTGTTCACAGACAGACACACAGACCAATGAGCAAAAACATGTTTTTTGGGTTCAGGGGACTCTAAAACGTGAAGATCTGTTGAAAACTCAATTTCGAATTTTTGGGGTGAATCCAATACTTCCTTTATTGTAAAAGGAAGTAAAAATAGAAATCACGGAGAAAGAGCTAAATTTCTTGAAGAAAATCGATAGAAGAAAAATGATGAGGCCAATACTAGTAGGATTAACAACCTACAGAAACAAGTTACAAATCCTCACAAATAGGACAAACCTAAACGAAATCATTATATAAATCTAAGAACATTATAGGTCTGTTCGTTTAACTGCTCTAAACTACTCCGAACAGTTTAGATCAGGAAAACGGCGTTCGTTTGAGATCGAGCAGCTGCTCCGAACTGCTTGAACTGCGTTCGTTTGATAAGGTGCAAGTTGCTCGGAACTGCTTGGAACAGCTTTTCTTACTCCTGGTCTTTAGGTGGAGTAAAAAGTAGCAGACTTGCGCAGTCGTATAAAACAGGTGAAAGTCAGCTGTTTTGCGCGTCTTCCGTCATGCCATTTCATTTCCTAATTCTAGCGTTCGAATTTGTGTTTGGTTGTGTTTAGAATTGTTTAAAAATACGTCTACGTCATTCTCCACTAGCATCATTTTCACAATTGCATCCATAACTACGCAGAATAATGATAATATAAACCCGTACAAGCGCGCCTCGCCACAACTTAATTTATTTTTTCGTTGACCGCTTGTTAATTTCAATATTAATGAATTATTTTTCCTAAAAATCGATGGATTAATAGACGTCATGAATACACTGTTTTTGATTAATACACTCTTTTTCATTAATTAACTGTTTTTTTTTTAAATGGTGGATTAATAGATCTATTAATACACTGTTTTTGATTAATACACTCTTTTTCATTAACTGTTTTTGATTTTGACGTTTTGATGATATTTTGCATGGAGGTTAGTTGTATTAATCAAATTTTTCGCCACAAAAGGATTTTGCGGTCAACGAAAAAAATTTCTAATCAACTCGTTTGTTAATGGGCGATTAATAATCTCAACTATTAAAGGCACTCACTCGCTATCGCTCGTTCGTGCTTTAAACCGTTTCGATTATTAATCGCCTTCATTAACACACTAGTTGGTTAAATAACTAATATTTAAGGTTCTGTTATTTGTTTTGTCAACAACATTAAACTGCTCCAAACTGCTCTAAAACCGTTCGTTTGTTTCTGCTCGATTCTGTGTAATTAGTTTGCTCGAACCTGCACTAAACTGTTCTGGTGACGTCACGCTAAAGTGTTCAGAGCAGTTTAGAGCAGGACAAACGAACATACCTTATATGAATAGATAGAAGAGAGAAGGAAACTGAAGCCAAAGTCAATCGAAGCAAAAAAACAAGGAAAAAAAGCCTTATCTAAAATATGATAAACTAATAATAATCGAGAAAATATACAAGAAAAGAGGAAGAGGAAGGTACAAATAGAAAAGAAGAATACCAAGAGGACAATAATTCCTACAGTTTGGTTTAAAGACCACATATTATGCAGACCAAATTATTTATTTAAATAAATAAATAAAATAAATAAATAATCCAAAAAGTTTGGCTTAAATAGCACAGATTATGCAGAACAAATTATTTATTTAAACAATTTGTTTAAATAAATAAATAGACCCATAAAGTTTGGTTTAAATAGCACATATTATGCAGAACAAATGATTTATTTAAATAAATAATTTGCTTAAATAAATAAAGAATCCCTAAAGTTTGGTTTAAATAGCACATATTATGCCAAACTTATTTATTTAAATAAATAATCCCTAAAGTTAGGTTTAAATAGCAAATATTATGCAGAACAAATGATTTATTTAAATAAATAATTTGCTTAAATAAATAACGAATCCCTAAAGTTTGGTTTAAATAGCACGTATTATGCCGAACTTATTTATTTAAATAAATAATCCCTAAAGTTAAGTTTAAATAGCAAATATTATGCAGAACAAATGATTTATTTAAATAAATAATTTGCTTAAATAAATAAAGAATCCCTAAAGTTTGGTTTAAATAGCACATATTATGCCGAACTTATTTATTTAAATAAATAATCCCTAAAGTTAGGTTTGAATAGCAAATATTATGTAGAACAATTGATTTATATAAATAAATAATTTGCTTAAATAAATAAAGAATCCCTAAAGTTTGGTTTACATAGCACATATTATGCAGACCAAATTATTTATTTAAATAATTTGTTTAAATAAATAAAATAAATAATCCCTAGAGTTGTGTTTAAATAGCACATATTATAAAATAAATAATTTGTTCTGCATAATATGTGCTATTTAAACCTAACTTTAGGGAGTGTTAATTCCTCCCTTTAAAAATGTTAATTTCAATGTTTGTTAGTCTCATTTTTAATTTATCCAAGAATAAATTTTGCTGTTACTTAATATGATCTTCTTTATAATGAATCTGAAGAAGTTTGCTATGCATGCAAAACGTACGTTATTAAATTAAAAACCTTGGATGTTTTATTGAAAATATCTTGGCTGCTTTTTTTCCTACCAAACATCCTTAAAAAAATGTATTATTATAAAAATTGGTTTGGTTTAAAATTCTATAAATCATACTTAAAACTAAATGCAGGTGTGAATTGAAGCTTTCTTGGTTATTTAATGGTGTCATAGCTAGAGATGAGAAATACTGCTGCTAACTAGTAACGTTACTGATAAAACTTCTACATACACACGGCATTCCTTAATAATATGAGCTATCAGTGACCTCTGGTGATTCTGTTATCGTTGATGCTAAGACCCAAACATCAATGATCGCGGCGTTTGTATATTTATTCTGTTTATTGCAATTTCAGCAAGTGCACATTATTTATTGTTCCTCTAAACGACTCCAGTCAGCCTAATATTTTTTACAGTAGCCTCATTTACTAACCACAACCTAGAGATTGGTAGTATAATTTTTTATAGTATTGTGTGTGGGTGTATTGCGGTTACCAAATTAACAGTAGAAATGCGTTCAAGAAAGACCTCTGTGATTTGGAACTTTTTTACTCCGAAATCAAAAAGTGCTGTTTGTAAGCTAAACGTTGGTTTTAAAAACAAATCTATAAAGAAATTTTTAATTCATATAGGCGAAACACCCTCCATTCGTAATATTTGGTACGACAGCTTCGCATGAGCATGCCGTTGTCATTTATACCACTATTTTTAAGAAATTTTTTACATAACGTGTCGCCAAAATAACAGGTGTAACACTTTGTGCAAAAACTCTCTATGTAAAGTCAAGATAGTTTTGTTCTAAGTAATATAATAATAAACATACGAAACAAACGAAAAACCAAAATGTTTTTGACATAACCTAAAAGTTAGGACAGGTATGTCCAATTAATTTTTTGACTATTATTCAGCATTAGAATCTGCAGCTTTGCCCCAATTTAAGCCTTGTATCTCTTATTGAAACATGTATATAGTTTTTCCAAAAATCAAATTTTCTCACTGCCAGGGAAAAAGAAACAGTTTTTTTCAGATTTTATATGTAATTTTCGGAGATGATAAAAACTTAAAAACAATAGGAAAATCGCGTCAGTATGGGTTGAAGTAACATAAACATCCTCTGTGTTATGTTGATGCTGCTACCAATTTCAGATAAAAGTCACGTTCTTGAAAGTGTTAGCACTTTGAAGTGTGAAAATATTTACGAATAATATAGGAATAGACGACTATTTCAATTTAGTTCAGTTTAAAACTCGTAGCGTAAAAGAATAGTAGTTTATGTAACTAGTCCTCAAAGCAAGGCTTTAGGGGATGAATCGTAATGTTTCCGGACGAGGCGGAGCGAAGCGCAGCCGAGTCCGTAATATGAAGATGAGTCCTCTAAATTCATTTGAGGACGTGTTGCATACAACGTTTTTTTGTATTAGCTCTCCAAACATTATAATATAAAGTTTCAATTACCATTAACGCGGCATTATATTAGGAGGCCGCGCGAAAATGTATTTTTCTAGGATCCTCAAAATGGCCATTTAGAGGCCTTGTACTTAAAGTTGTCATGGCAACTAATGTTTGAGTCCGCTAAAATGTTGCCATGACGGCTTTAAGTACAAGGCCTCTAAATGGCCATTTTGAAGATCCTAGACAGTTTCCAAAGTAACCAGTTTGGGGAGCGAATACAAAAAAGAAATTGTAGATACCTCAGATGTTCAGATGTACGCCAACATTTTTATATATTTGGGGTACCTGGGAATAACCGGGCACTGCTTTCATGTACCCAGGTTTGGTTTTAGACCGGGTACGACATCCCTAGTACATTCTTAGATAAAGAATTTTGGAAAACGAAAATTTTGAAAATAATGGCCCCTCTGCGTTTTTCTATTTACTGAACAGCCTATACATGTTTGCATCATATTGAAAACAAATGAAACAAGCAAACTTAAACAACTGCCAACTGCCAGAACCTACCGTATCTACAAAAGCTGCAGGCGACATTAGAAGTGGTATGTGGCTTAAGCCCACCACAACATTATCTATGTTGCTGAAGTCATCTCGCCGAGGAATCTTTGGTACAGAACCTGTCAGTCTATTGATTTTAAAAAACTTCACATTTTTAATACTGATATCCGGCTGGGGAAACGCATGCTCAAACCTTCTCACTTTATGTGGTGTTATGTTGTCGTTGAACTCTCCTCCTATATCATTGTCGCCAGGTAACCAAATGTGCTGAAAATTCCTCTCTCATTAAAAGAAATCAACTCCTTCACACTCCGTACTTCCACATCTGGGTAACCGGTCAGGAATATATCAAACAATCGCCCAAGGTACGTTTCGAACTCCGTGTCGGTGGCTGTCGAACCTTCATCAAATAAGTCGCCCAAAAATATAATAACGTCGGGTTTGGTGAACTTAAACGCATGGGAGAAAGTTTTGGATAAGTACCTAAAATTGTTAAGTTAAACATGTATTAGGTACTGCAGCGGTTTAAAATTTACTTATCGCTATCCCATATGCTAATTGGTGTTAGTAACTTGATGTGCTCGTTCTGCAAACCGATCAGTTGTGGATCTGCCACAAGCAGGATTCTTGTACATTCGGTGCTTTGGTCGCACTCTATGGAGTGCCATGAGAACGTTGCCATCAAGTAAATTACTACTTCTACTGTGAACAGAACGGTGAGGACGAAATAAACGGCCAAAGTCTTGGGATTTGTACTGCATGTTATTTTACGTAAATGACGAACAGCCTGAATCCTGAAAAAGGTAAGATGTACCTAACCATAAATTTCGACGACTTATCTAAAAATAGTCGAGTGATTATTTACAGGTTCCAACGAGTCCGTGGAATTTTCTTCATTGCTTAAAAATGAACTAAAAAGTCCTATTCTAACGCTACAACTACATCCTAACGTGAGTTCGAGCTTCCTTCTCGGAAGTAGTATAAAAACACTTCTGAAGTTAGCCATGAGCATGACCAGTACAATAGACAAGAATGGGCGTGTTGGAAGTTAGATCGGCAATTATTGTTCGGTCAAACGCCACCTATAATAGAAAATTGCCACTTTTTTATTTGTGAAGTTGTTTACGTTGATAAAAAAAGTGGTTTATAAACCCATTAGTGCATATTTTTACACCTAGTCTGTAAAATTGCCGAATTCGGGAAATGGGTAAAATTTCACTGCAGGTGTCAAATTCGCGTATAATAGGCAAAATCAAACGTGGGTATTTGCTCATTTCCTGAAATAGGCAATGTTAGTATTCATTTAGCAAATAAACCTAGAAGTTAGACAATAGCAAAGTCAATAGAAAAATTTTATTTTTAATTTCGTATCCCTACAATAATAAATAAACATTTATGCTTACTGAAACTAAAGATGATTTGAACTGATTAAAAATAAATAAATACAATTTTAGTCGTGATTATTGCAAACCTTTCTGGCATGACAAGATGAGTTACAAATACCACATGTTCATTAAAAAAGTCAAATGTCAAATTCGAGGTTAGCAAGTTAGGTTTTGCGTCAGTCTGTTACAAAACTGACGGAAAAGCTAACCTGATAACCTCGAATTTGACATAGACACAGTATCACCAACATATTATTTATACGTTTGAATTTCCACAGCCGCCCCTTATGGATTTTTTTAACGAACATGTATTGCAACGGTTTAATTCCCACAGCAATTCTGGTTGCCTAACTAACACGAAAATGAAGGAATTCAAAATAAGCACAGAATGAATATTTTGTTTATTGCAAGATAAAGTTAGTATTTTACACTAATAAATGTACATGATATGAGTAGCAGTAACTATAATTTGATGGAGAAAGGTTAGAATTAGATAAGGCAGAATCAAAAGGGTTATGTTTAACGTTTTACTCATAATTTTATGTTCGGATTTTTTTTTAAATTTGTAATATATTAGCAATCGAAATATAAGTACAAGTACAATTCCATACGCTAATTTGTGGTCTATAAGTATACGACATACTAAGGATCACCCCCAGCGGTGCTACCTTAACACGTTGACTGCTCATGACGCGGATCCGCGGTGGAGTGACGTTATAGGGAATGTTTGAGATGTGCTCATCACGTGTAGCCGCTCCTTATGATATTACTCGAGCTATGCGGATCCACGTTATGAGCAGTCAACGTGTTAAATAATAATGTAACTACATCTTAATAATATATATATATACAGTGTAATTTGGCACAGCTAATAGTTTTATGAATCTAAACTGCTAAGTCTGTCGGCCACTTTCTTTGCAGACGTCTTGGTTGGTTTGTATTAACTAGCAATGGTTGTATGCTTTCGTTACTATGGGCTTGAAGTTTTGTTTTATGGCTGGTAGCGTATTGGACTATCACTTCCTTAATGTATGGCATTTGTAAGTCTTCATGAAGGGTGCGGTTTGATACGAACCAAGGGGCATTCGTTAAGGCACGCAGTGTTTTGGATTGAAATCGCTGTAGAACGTCAACATTAGAGGAACTGGAACAACCCCATAGTTCTATCCCGTATGTCCAAATGGGTTTAATGATTGTTTTATACAGTAATAGTTTGTTTTCTAGCGAAAGGCCAGATTTTCTGCCGATAAGCCAGTAGAGTTGTTTTAGCCGTAGGTCCATTTCCTTTCTTTTCTTGGAGTTGTGTAACTTTCACGTGTAAGCCTGCTGTTCATGTGCATTCCTAGGTATTTAACTTCTTTGGATTGCTGTATTTGAGTACCATTTATTAAGATAGGTGGGCATTGTTGTCTACGTAAGGTAAAAGTAACTTGGACACATTTATCTTCATTCACTCGTATACGCCATTTTTCCATCCAATTGCTGATTTGGTTTATGTGCTCTTGTATAAGATGACTTGCGCTTATTGGATCTTCATGGTAAGTAAGGATGGCCGTGTCATTCGCAAAGGTTCCCGTCACCGTTTGATCCGATGTTGGCAAGTCTGCAGTGTACACAAGGTATAGGAGGGGTCCGAGAACGCTGCCTTGTGGAACACCGGAGTTGATTTTCTTGATTTCCGACACTTCGGTGCCAAACTTTACTTGGAAGTAGCGATTTGAAAGATAAGATTTGAAAAGAAGGAAATATTGATGATGAAGGGATTTCTTGATTTTGTATAGTAGTCCTAAGAGCCAGACCTTGTCAAACGCTTGTTTAACATCTACAAAAACGGCGCAACAATATAGTTTGTCTTCCATAGCCTTACATATCACGTCTACTATTCTGTGACATTGCTGCACTGTTGAGTGCCCATGTCTGAACCCGAATTGATGAAGTGGAAGTAATTCTTCTAAGAAAGTTTGGGCGTAAATTCTTTTTGTAATTAACTTTTCGAGTAGTTTCGATATAACCGAAAGTAGACTTATGGGTCTGTAAGATGCTGTTTCGTTTGGAGCTTTACCAGGCTTTGGTATCATAATAATTTTCGCAAATTTAAGTTGTGAAGGCCAGTACGTTATTCGAAGTATAGAGTTAAATAATACAGTTACTAAGGCGATGCCTTTATTAGGGAGTTCTTTCAGGACCTTGCCGGTTATAAGATCATATACGGTGCTTTATTGCTCTTAAGGTACTATTTAATTTCGGTTCTTATTTCTCTGGGTGTGAAGGCTTTGATTGGTATGGATAGTTGTAAATGAGCAGTTAGATATTCTTCTATTTCCGGATTATCTTTATTTGTATATGGATTAAGAACTGCTTCAAGATGTTCAGCAAAGACATTTGCTTTTTCTGATTCTATGTTACGGTACTTTTAGAGCGACCCCTGTATGTGCATACTTTTGCTAGTTGAATTTTTAGCTTTGAGTATCATTAGGTGGCTGTTTGGAATTTTCGCATGCTTTAAATTAGGTCTGGTTAGCGGTACCCTAATTTTAAATTCTCTTCTATAATTATCAAGCAATTTGGTAAGCAACTCTTCGAATAATTACCCATATTTTACAAATTAAATTTATTCTGGTTACATTTCTACAGATATTTGTGTATGGCGCTTAGGCAACCCTTGTTGCAATTATTCTGCACTATTCTATTTGTTGCTAGATAAAGGATATTTCTTCTTGCAGCCACACTTTTCAGGTTTTTTTTTGCATCTTCTGGCCCAAAATTTTGGAAAGTTTTGATAACTGGTAACTGGTGGATTTTTGAGTTCTTTCCCATTTTAAACTTGGTGCAGGCTGCTAGTGCCTCGACTGTGTGCTTGATTTATGAGCTAATTAGTGTAGCTTCGCTCCGTTTCAATTCGAGAAGGATCTACAAAGCACGTGTGTCCTTTAAGACGTTCGTATTTGATTTGATTGTACTTACGTCATTCGCAATTGCGGATTCGTCTGACGCCAGCATTGTTCTTGCACTTTCTTTTGGCTCCATACCAGCGTGAGGTAAGATAAGGCCCGTTTCTTCTTATTCGGAACTCATTTGGGCGTTGTGCGTTATAGCCATTTCCTGTCGGATGCCAGTCATCACTACAGTCAAATTTACCTGGGAGAGTTTGGACGCTTCCTGCGAGAGGTTAAACTCCTCCCTGAAGAGGCTTAGTATTCCTCGTTCGGCTGCATTCTGCGGGCATCCAGTCCGTCGATTTGGGCTCCTGAAACTGTCGAGCTGTCAAGGAATTTCGCAACTCCTGTGGGCTACGCTAGAGAGAGTAGCACTGCACTTACCTGCAAGCCGTTTCCTCAGCTCGCTCGGCCTTCCGCTGCGACTGCCGAGGCCCTCGCTGTTTCAGCCGTTTTCAACCCCCTCAAGTCAACGGAAAGGTTAGGACTCGTCATATTTTTCCTACAGTCAAGAAACTGATATAGCTATTACTCATTGCGCCTGGTGTATTTTATAGTTAGTTAGTAGTGCCTCGTTTCGTTAGTAGCTGGGGCATGTGTGATATTTTTAGCATAGCAATGCTTCGTATAGTTAGGTATTAGGGCATGCTTTTGTATAGGTCTGATGTGTTGTTATGATAGGGCTTTTGCAAATTTCGAGCGACTATTTTGTGCAGTTTAGTGATCTTTATTGAATTATTAATCGAGTTTACCCGAGCCCGTGAAGACAGTCCTGCGGCTTAATTGTGCAGGAGCTTTCGATTTTGAATTAGCCCCGAGCCACAGCTTCTCTGCGGAACCTACGAATTACAGAATAGCTAGCTTTCATGTTGCTGCCTTGTTTTCATTTATATGCAGCCTGGCAAATTAATGTCAGACGTCAGATAAACTTACTAGAGCCCTGTTTTGGAGGTTCCGCTGAAGACAGGCGGCCCCGCCGATTGCCGCGCCCCGACGAGCCCCCCCTGTAAACTGTATGTTAGGTCTTTCGTCTAATTATTTCAGTTTTAAGGCCGTACTTACATTTCATCAGCGGTTTTTGTCGCCATTTGCACGTCAGCCACTTGACGTATTTTTGCGTATTGGTAGTGGCTAGAGAAGCGACGTCGGTAGCCGTTTGCTTCACTTTGGAGTCGCCGTGAACTCATTAACTATTTTGTCGGAAACGAGAACCGGATAAAGAGCAGATCCAAGCGTTTGTTATAATTAATATTATATGGGGACACCCTGATACTTTATTTTAATATTTAGGACATCGACGTGTTTTGCGTGGCCACGTGAGCGATCGTTGCTCCGACCCTTAGAAATTCCTTTGAGCCGCGAGTCAACGTCATTTCAGGATAACTCTCGGGGTCCAACGTTAGCCAGGTTAGTCTTGTATCGCTCTGAAACGGCATATTTGTTTTTGAGCCCCGTACAGGCACAACTTCCGATGTATATATATTTCTAAATTGCCTCCGCGACGCCCTTCGTAACCTCGCTGTTTACTTTTAGTGTGTTGGTATTGTCTGCCGTAATGTGGCCTAAATAAATTGTATAGATGCATGCATGGTAATGATATAGTCGGCTCGAATAATTTTTAAAAAATTGTTCTTGCATGTACCTAACCGTATTGTTACATATACTTATATTTGTTGCAAAGTATTTATATTTGTATCTTGTTGCTCGCCTGAAGTTGATATGCATTTTGTACCAGTATTCGCACTATAGTACCCACCTGCCTGTTTGTTAATAAAGCTGTGATATTTTCATTGGTCGTTGATTTGATTATTTTTGTTCTGCTGGAAATTGTCCTTCCCTTGTGAAGGTCCGGCACAAGGATTCGATCTACGTCGAGGACCTGGCGCCCTCTCCTATTCTTTTTGTTCTTAATTCTCTTTCAGCATAGCTGGAACCCTGCGACCCTCGCGGCGAGCTAGCCCAACTAGGCCGATAGTTACCAGCCGGCAAAATAACAAATACAACTTTCGCCAAAAGGTAAGGCCGACCGTCTATCTTCCCTTACATCTGATCTAGCCCATTGACCTGCATTGTTTCTTATGGGTGGAATGGAAGTTTGCGGCCGTTTGAAGCTTTTTGCAGCTTTCCAGAGCGAGTTGTCATTACTTGTGAGGTTATTAAGATAGTCTTCAAATTGCTGATTTTTGACTTCCTTAATTTTCTTTTTAAGCTGATTGCTTAGGTGATTGAATTTTCTTTTGTCCAAGTGATTATAGGTACGTAACAACAAGTAGGATGGTACGCCACTCCATCCATTAGGGGTAAAATGCAACACTCAGTAAATATTCCCCTTGAGATTAGAAATCTGGTGGCTGAGAAACGCAAAGCACGTGCCTTATGTTCGGAATGACAAGCGCACCTTAATTTATGTAGCTGACAGATTTGATTTTGGTAACTTCAATACAACAATGTGAATTTAATATGATTCAGAGATGGTTTGTGTAGTTACAAAAATTATATGAGCGTTTCGAGTAAAAGTTTATGAAGCCAGCAAATGGCAAGACAGCTGACGGGTAAAGAAACGGTGCAAAGCAGTGCAAGGAAGCAACTATTGCAAAGAGCAAGATAAGGTAACGTATTATAGGACACAGACAATTGTGCAGTGCTAATTATAAACTTCTGAAACGGTACATTTATAAACTAAAGCGATTAAAAGCAGAGTAAAGTGCTACGATTGACGATTTCCAAGAAAAAGACAGTTTAGTTCCTAAGTAAAAACATTATATCAAAACTTATTTCATAAAACAATTGTAAAACTTAGTTGCTAGGACACGAGAAATTCAATTGTTTCTTAATTGATAAACAAGCATAGTAAAATTGTGCTATGTGCAAGAGGTGCTCACAGATTTATGTAAAGTTTCAGTTTCCTGTGTGAGCCAAAAAGTGGTTTTAATATTCACCAGTCTGCAGAGCATCTTTGTGTGTAATTTTCGTCGTGGTAACAAATCCCAGTGAAGAGGTACAGCAGACTGCAAGATTCGCCCAAGTGAGGTCAACATCGGGGTCACCTTTCGAATGGTTGGAGGCATCGGGCAACTGAAATTTTATCTGCTACATGTTGGGGAATCCTTTATCGAGCCCTACATCCAGAGATTTGGAGCAGGGAGCCGTCAAAAAGTTTATAATTGCCGTGGCGTCGTTTGGTTTTGTGGTCCGGCCTGCAAAGCTGGCCTTCCAAGGTAAATTTCACAGGGAAGAAGTTGAGAGGGCCCACTAGCTTGGGTCGCATTAAGATTAGACTTTGTCTAGAAGCAGCCCCCAGTTCGCAGATTCGTTCCAGAGAGGTTTTATCGAGGTAGCGTCCTTTAATTTTGCAATTTGGACCAGAAAATTAGAGAAGATTTGCAGGACGTTAAACAAATGCAGATCTCGGCGTTCCTACGTCACTGAAACAGAAACCAGGTTAGCCGGAAATTACGTGATATTATTTTCACTGCATATTTACCTGATGTGAATTTTTTCATTTGTTAGTGTTTTTAAAAGTCAATTTAGGCTAAATTTTGTCCGTACAACCATCTACGTTTTTGCTGTCACTTTGAAGGTTAAACTGCTGTCAAATACTAATTCGAGCAATTGCCATACGAGTTAATCTGTTCTACTCAAAAGTAATTGTAATACACGTTGATGAACCTACCCCTTTGACAAGAGTTTTTAACATGCTACACAGGAGCTTTATTTTATTTGATTGCTAATGAATAAAATAGAAAGGCCGAAAGGGCAATAAACTATTTATTTTGCAAATATTATTGATAACATCATTTTAATAAGCCCTGCGATTGCACAAGAATTCTTGATTAAAACTATTTTATTGTAATTTGTGGTGATTTGCCCTAGTTATCTATTTATTATTACTAAAACTTGTATTAGTAGGGCACCATCACTCGAGTGCATTTATTTTTAAAGCATCTATTGCTTTCGCATTTTTCATTACCGTTACACCTTCTGTATCGTTGACCGGAGAGAATAGAATTCAATCGAACCAGTGTTCTTATATTATTTCTATTGTCAGGTTCATGTTCTACCTTCAGGTTCTTGTACTTTATAAGATGTAAACTATTTCTCTCTAACAATTTATCGATAATTCCATACTAATATAATGCTGCAGCTACTTGCATTATTTTGATATAATTAAAATTTTCCTTATACAAAAAATTATCCCACTCTTGTTCAACAATTCCACAATTTAAATAGCAATTTCAAGAATTTAACGCTCCTAAATTGTAATGCAAATGGCAACGGGTAGTCTTGATTAAAAACGTTTCCAAACCAATCCATCAACAAACTTTGCCAGAAATGGACTCAGATCATGTCCCAGTGGGAAATGTTTAAAATAAAATTTGAAGAAAATTACACGTGACCGAACGAAATGCAAACCACTACTGATATTGCTGAAGCAGTATGCACCCTTACTACAACAATAGTTGATACTGTTTATAAAGCTACTATAAACACCACTATCAAAACGCATACATATAGGTATTCTCCTCGGTACATTATAGAATTAATGCAGCGAAAGCATTGCATAAGAAGATTATGGCAGCCAACCAGAGATATTGTAACACCTCTGCTTTGATGTTACAAAAATGTAACACAATGCGGATAATTATTATTTATTTCCCCAGTTTTATTGGGCCTCGGATAGCTCTATGCTTGGGTCATGCTACTGTGAACACATCCAAAGAAAAGTAGTCGAAAATAAACGTCTATTCTTCTTCTTCCATCATAACATCATTCTGATGTGTTGTGATCTTTAACTGTATTATTTCACATTTTCGCTGATTCGAGACTTCCATTCTTGTCGGTTTTGAGCTACTCGAATCGCCGACTGGAGAGGTTGACTAAGCACCTTTTTAGTAATATCTGACCAACGTTGGGGCGATCTTCCCCGTCTTCTTTTTCCGTTGGATTTGCCCAAGATGACATTTTTTTCCAGACTGTCGGCGGTTCGGCGCGCTATGTGGCCCAGAAAACGTAGAATGCGTTCGTTTACCATTGACGAGAGACGAAGTGATGGTTGTATCTCTTCTAGTACCGAATTGTTTGTACGCCGTGCAGTCCATGGGATACGCAGCATACGGCGCCAGCAGTACAGCTCGAACGCATCTATTCTTTTGCGATCAGCTTCCCGAACCGTCCAAGTTTCTGCGGCATAAAGGAAAATAGGGAATACTAAGGTGTTAACTAATCGTATCTTAGTTTCTTTGCGGATATTCCTGTCTGCCCAGATTTTAACGAGTTGGGTCATGGCGGTCCTGCCAAGTTGTATCCTGCGTCTGATCTCTTGCGAACAGTCTCCTTTGTTATTTATTACGGATCCCAAATATATTATATCTTGGACCACCTCACATGCTCCAATCTGTTGTATTATCGGATGGTTGTTATTTTCCCTATCTACTACGAGGATCTTCGTTTTCCGATAGTTTATTTGGAGCCCATACTCGTTACTTACTTGTTCGAGTCTTTGCAGCAACATTTCGAGTTGGTCGGCGCTTTCTGCAACAAGTGTTGTATCGTCTGCAAATCTTAAATTGGAGATTTTATGTCCTCTAAGTACTGCACCTCCTTCCCAATCCTCAAAGACTAGTCTCATAACTTCTTCTGTGTACGCGTTGAAAAGCATGGGGGAGAGGATACATCCCTGTCGTACACCTTTCATGATTGCGCATTGTTCCGATACTACACCGTTTACTTTAACTATGGCTTTGGTATCACCATATAGGCGACGGACAAGTTCTATCAAGTGCAGTGGAACTCCCATGTTAGTAAGTGTGACCCACAGTTTTCTCCAATTAACGTTATCGAAGACTTTACTATAATCTACGAAGCACAGATAAAGTGGGGTGTAATATTCTCGGGCTTTTTCGATCAGTTGTCTGACGTTCAAGATCTGTTCCCTTGTGCCTCGTCCCTTGACAAAGCCAGCCTGTTCTGGTGCAATTTGCCAGGATATATATGCGCTCAGTCGTTCTTTTATTATATATAGCATGATTTTACTGGCATGGGGTATCAAGCTAATCAAACGATAATTATCACAGTTATTGGTTGCCCCTTTTTTGTGTATTGGAATTATAACCGACGTTGTCCAGTGATCAGGCCACTCACATGTTGTCCAGATCCTTTGGCATATCTGGTGTAATAGCGTTTTACCGTGTTCTCCAAGCAGTTGGATGATTTCTGTTGGAAGCCCATCTATACCAACCGCTTTATCAACAGCGAGTTTTTTTATGGCTGCATCTACCTCCCCCGGGAGAATATCGGGTTTCATTTCGAATTCATATACATTAATTCTTATAGGTGTTCTTAAAGGGTCTTCATATAGTCCGCCGCAGTACTCACGCCACACCTCAACAATTGCATCGATATCGTAGACTAAAGTTCCATGGTTGTCCTTGACCGCCCAATTAGATGGTTTACACTTTTTTGTCACTTTCTTTATAGTCTTAAATAGTTCTTTACATTCTCCTCTATCCGCATGGCTTTGCATATTCTTACAAAGATCTTCATAAAATTTATTTTTGTCCGCACGGCATCCCCTCTGGATTTTTCTGCTCAGTAGTCGATATTGTTCTTGGCTATTTTCATCCAGAATACCTGTTTGTTTGAGTTCTCTTCGAGCCGCTATCAGAGCAAATGTTTCCTTGGAAATCCAGTCTTGATTTGGCTTGGAGTTTGAAGAAGTTGGTGACTCTTTGATGGTCTTTTCTATTCGTTCACGCAAGGATTTCCATAACGTGTCTGGGTTTTCAGTATTATTAATATCGTGCGATTGCAGAGCGAAAGTTCTTTGGAAGTGGTCTGGGTCGTTCGGTGTTCGCATCTTTTGTAGTTTTTTTCTTGGGCAGGTTTTGAGCTTGAGACGTATAGTGGCTACTAATAGTTGATGATCGCTACCACAATCTGCACCAGGTCTAGTTCTTGTATCGAGTACAGAAGAGCTCCATCGTCGTCTAATTAGTATATAATCAATTTGGTTGCGGTATCGATCACCAGGTGACAATCAGGTGTATAACCTCCTGATGGGTTGTGTAAACATTGTGTTAGCTATCTTCAACTATGTTCAACACAGAATTGAATAAGTCTGTCTCCTCTATTATTTCTTGCTCTTATACCATACAAGCCAAGTACGTGTCTAAGATGGTGGTCGTTTTTGGTGGAGCCAATTTTGGCATTCCAATCTCCTACCACCACTAACAGCTCTCTCTTTGGGATCTGTGGCATTACATTGGCTAGTTGATTATAGAAATAATCTATTTCTTCCTCATCAGATTCCGCTGTTGGAGCGTATATCTGGATAAGATGAAAGTGGAATGGGAGTGCTTTAAGTTTTAGCCATAAGATTCTGTCGTTGACTGCTTGATATCCTATTACACTTTTGTTAAGTTCTTTGCTAACCCATATTGCTACACCTCCATGGTTATGATGTTCTCTACCGGAGAAGTATATCACATTGTCTCCATTAGTTGTAAAGTGGCCTTCACCTTTCCAGTGTGTTTCGGAAATTCCAGCTAAATTAACTCCGCATCGTATTAGTTCGTCCTCCACAATGTGTATTTTTCCCACATGCCGCAGCCCCCGCACGTTCCAAGTGGCAATTTTTAGCGTAGCTCTTAGTTTGATTGTAATAAGTTCATCTCTGGTTGCATATTTTCCATGAGGGACCCAGTGGTCCGTCCCAGCATGGCCAGTCGCACATTTCACACTCCCCGCCCTGTAAGCTGAAGAGCGCCGGGTGTTAGCCGGATCGCATGACAAAACAGAATATCCTTGTGAGTTCATATCATCTGAATTCACCATATCTGGCTACCCACAACTTAGTTTAGCCTGCAGATCGGTGCAGTTATCCAGGGTGTGGCACGTGGAGCCATAAGTTGCGAGTTGGGCGTCTTGCGAGGACCAGTCATGCCAAGCCACACTTGTCATTGACGCGTGGTGCGACCGCCTGGCATCAAAAGTGCTACCTCTGCAACACAACCCTACACCCCTATTAACACTCTTGTATTACAAAATACAATAATGTTCTTAATAAAGTATAACAAAATGTCAATTTATGTACAAGTGGGATTATATCCTAGGTGGACGGCTAAACGCCTAAGACCTGCTGCATCCATGTCGCTCGTGGGCTCAATTGGTGGCCTATAGGCGATGTCGCAAGCCTGGTTTCACCTCCTGCGATGGTTTTTAAAATGGCCTTTTAATCCTCTGAACAAAACAAACATTACCGGTGTCAATAATTGCTGTGTTGTGTTGAAACTAATTGATCGTTATTCGGTGCCAGGAGTAGTGTTCGGGAATTTCGAAGTTGAGTTTACCTTGTCTGCAGTGAAATTCTGGATTTATACGGGAGGCAGCCATGAAGTCGGATAATTCATGTAGTGTTCAACGCCGCAGATTTGTAACTTCCCTTGAGGGTTCAAGTTATAGTATACAGGGTGGTAGGAATATGCTACGGGGAAGATGGATATGGCACCTGGACTAGCGCCGGTGTCCAAATCGCTAGATTAGGTAACAACTTGTCACTTGATCCGGTGCCAAGGTCAACAGGACGTTTTGCGGTCGGAAACCGAACTCGTCACAGACCAGCGCCGAAGTTCGGTCTGGGTTTCCGGAAAGGGTGGTTGTGCATGTCACCTAAACCAGCTCATTGTGCACAACCTAGGTAGGTTCTTCGAGTTTAGGAGAGGTTATTGGTTAGGGCAGGCGGTCTTGAAGAGTTGTTCATTCTGCCCGAAGCTCGTGCTTTTATACGCTTTTGGGGCCCGCGTTATCTCGAGTTCAGATTGGGGATTCAAATAGTAGGAAAAACGGCTGCGTTGAAAACGCGCGTGGCAGAGCCGCCCACTGCGTGACTCCCACCCAAAACGTGCACTAAAATATTGAGCTAAAATGTATCAAAATGGCGACATGCAAAATTTGAAATAATTAAAACTATTTGTATGCAATAATTTGCCTCGGAGCTATTGTTACAATGCATCCTTTAAGCAGCAACTACACTACTAAACTAAATTAAGTTACTTATGAGCTACGTAAATATCAAATCACAACATATTGTAACGTTTCGTAGCTGGTGTGATAAGATTAGGGTCCCTGCGAAGAGTGCTCTGGATTTATATTTTGGGTAACTCAATCGGAGACACGGTTCACTCAAACTCAAATATATAGGGTCAGAAAAATACATATTTATTAACGGTATATAATTTTTAACTATATGTACAAAATAATGGGTAATTATTAGTAAAATTAATTATATATCAATAAAATTAACAATTTCCTCTGGGGACGTGCTTCTTCGGTTTCTTGTTGAACTGCAATCCACTCAGTACGTAAATATCGGTGGCGGCGACATTAGACCTCGAGCAAAGTATAGTCGCTGCCCCGCTGTATAACTTCTGGCAGCCGCGGTGGGCGTGACCTACGGGTGCTGCAGTTTTGTATACGTTCCTGGCTGTCAGAAGCACACGCATGAAATATAACATTTATATAATACCTGTGGTTTCTAGAGCGATGTATTTGTGGGGTTTGCACGTAATAGTGCCTTGTGGCAGGAATACGTTACTCCTAACGTAACTGCGCCGTGAATTGGTACCTGGTGAAATCCGCTCGCTTTAGCGGGTGAATGAATTTGACAGCTTCGGTCTTCGCCTGCGGCAAGGACCTCCAGGCTCTGGCTCAAGTGGCGTAATTTGTCTTTGGGCTACAGGAAGACAGGTGGAATAGTAAAACTCAAACCTACTCCATGTATAACATTTAATGAACAAATAGGTAGTTAACAAAGCGACATGTTTCGACAATTACGTCGTCATCAGGCTTCTAAAAATTAATTGATTGACTAGAGATAAGTTACGAACCAAATAGAAGCTAAAACTTACTTAAAAATCCGGAAGCCGTAGATTAATGATTAAAATTAATATTAAAGTTAATAGCATAACTCCAAAGGAATGCGTGATAACCTTGAAGAGAACAACAGGTGTGGCTAAGCCACATGTAAGATGAGTGACCTTCGTGGTCTAAACATTCGAACTACATGCTAAATTAATGTTTGTAATTATATACTTATTTTAGCATGTGTGCGTGGTTAAACTTCCCTTGGCGAGTGTGTGTTATGGTTGAACTAATATTCTCCGTTGTATTGTAGCACTGGTTGTGCAGTTAACGCTTTGGCGGATATCTATGAGAGAAGTTTTCTAACGTGCCAAATCTGGGGAACTGTGGTAATTAGGTGTCGTTTTGCATCTTCCATATGCTTGTCGTTACAAGGATCTTTACGCAAAGCCCAGCTTCTTGGGGATTCGTTGTATAACGTTGTTTCGACGGCCAATAATCTACGCTGTTCTTCAACTATCTGCGTAGGAGGCCACGAAACGGTGAGACCTTTTGACTGCTGGAATCAGTAACATCGCTGGACATCATTCAGGTACTATGATCTACTGTTTGTATTGCCTGTGTACTTTAGAGCGTCTGTGTGACGCACTTATATTGTCATCACATTGTAATTTTATGCGTGGAAACAACAATATTTGGGAATCGACGCGAGTGATTTACTTTGGGAGTAAACTGTCATCACTGTTGCGTCATATCATATAGAATTTTTGTGCATCTTGTTTACAACTGTCGTTTTAATGTAACCAATGTACTTTTGTGTGACATCTATCATTGTTAAGTAGATTTTATAGTTACTAAACCCCTTTACAACTATTCATGTCAAACATTTACCGGCAACTTAAATGTAGTAGCAGATTTGCATTTGTTTTTAATTTCTTGAATTTATATTTATGATACTTATCGGTGTTAATGTGCATGTGTTATGCTTTTTTAAATTTATTAATTGTAAGATGACCGGCGAAGATAATAGACCAAAAAAGGTAGGTTTCCAGGCAGCCGGAACGTCGCGTCGCATCAAACCGTCGAAGTAAAGCGTCGGTCCTCTGACTTCGAATTTCTACGAAGGCCGGCCAAAAAGTTTCTTCCCAACTCTAGCAATAAAATTCGTGGCGCTCCTTCCCCCTCTCCCCCTTTCCAATCGACCCTTATTGTAACAGCATCTCGCTCTAAATTACGTCGTGTTGATTCAAACCCGCCCTTCTCCCTGAGCAAATAGCCGGACAATCGTCTGTTACAGCAAGTTGAGTCGTGATTAGAGTGAGCTTTGCCTTTTTAAATATTAATGTGTCCTAGAAACCCATTTAGACTATCGCCAAAGTGATTTAAGGTATTAAAAGTCGTTTTGAGCTGTAACAATATGTCAACGTACAAGCATTTTAAAACGAAAAAACTGCCACAAAGCTGCCTCTTATCGCCAGAAGACTCTACAGTTAGTGATAGAAAATAAACATAACCCTATTTCGCAATAAAAACTTTTACGGCCGGTTTTATAAAGACTACTAATTTGAGATTAACTTTAATTATTTGTTAAAGTAAATAAAATCGCATCAAAATGTTAGTGCTTATGTCATTTTTCTCATTTGTAAACAAATTGTGATGCGTTTTTGTTTATTTTAGCAAAGAATTAAAGTTAATCTGAAAGTTTTGTATAAGACTGGCTGTTATTAATGTATCAAATTTATTCTAATTAGGTTAGGGCTAAATCTCACATGTAACTAAAATGTCAATAATTACCTTTTGTTGTGTAGAGCATAGGTCCTGAACCGACAAATAAAATTATAAAAAATCAAATACGGGTTTCATCAATGTGTACAGCATAACGAGGGACTCTGTCAACACCTTTTGATAACATCATTTCAATTTATGCATCGGCGAAAAGAGAATTTGAGCGATCTTGCTGGCAGGTTTGAACATAGCTTTGTGCTATTTTCAACTATATCTGAAAATCTTGTTTCGATCTATTTTTCTTGCACCCTCTGGTCAATTAAATAATGTGTTTTACTGTGGCATTTTTCGTTTTTGTCGTCACGTGACTACTGCATGTCAGGCGATTAATTTTCGAACATCGAGTTGTAATTTAATCTTTATACCCCATTTTCACATACTGCTCCATAAATTTGCTTTCAAAACGTTCCAGCTTCTTATTTTCTATAGCACAAGCTTCGGGACATATTATTAAACTGACTTATGTGCTTTGTACGTTTTTGACTTTGTTTATATTTAGATGTTTTTGGAAGTAAACTGAGCCAGGAGCACATAAGAGCATGTTGATTAATATAGAATTTGTAAGTTTAATTTTCTTTGTTTAGCTGTTCTGTTACATAATAGATTTTCTTTTTTGTGCACCTCTTCCTTTATCCTCTTTATTTGACATTGCTCTTCTTGTTCTGTGTAATTACATTTTACTATAGACATCATTTTTATATTATCTACCACCACAATCGAAGCCAGAGCATTCTAAAAGACGTATGTATGATGAAAAAGCAACAACAATTTTACTAATTTTTCTGCATGGCTAAAGAAGTATAAAGAAGTACTACTACCTGCACCACCAGTTCACTAAATTAAACTTAACTTACAAAGACGAAAATTAGCAAAACATTATTCACAAAACCAAATTCTGTCTCACACTTACCAAAACCCAAATTATAGATCACCTTCTGTGGTTTTAAAAATGTTCCACCGTTATCAGTTGAAGACATTCAAGCTGAACTAAGTCAATATGAAGTTCCAGTAATAACGATTATTACAAGGATAAAACGCCGATGACAATAAACATCGTTGAACTTACTACAAATGAAACAGCTGAAAAGATTTAAAAAGTTGACAAACTTGAAAATTCAAGTACAGCCAAACACGTTCCGCAATGCCATTGCTGTCAACGCACAGACCGCACCAAAGACTGCTGCAACACTAATCTAAGGCACGTCAAATGCGCATAAAATTACTTCCATATCTAATGCAACTAAATAAAGATAACCCTTCAACATGTGTCAACTGACAACGTCGACATTCTGCAAAACACCACTTTAGTAATCGACATTCATTCAACAATTTTAACTTTTCTTAAAAATAAAGAATTTTATTAAAACCTACCTACTTCATGTTCCTAACTTTCCCACAATCCTCAACTAGAGCGCCAACGGAATTAACAATCAACGATCAACCTTCATCACATTCTTAACTCGCCACAATATAGATAGGGTACATAATCAATTAAGCTCAAACTATTCAACATGACGAGCTTCCACCAGCACACGTTTTTTATAGTTCCAAATTATTCTTACACAGATGAGCTCTTATTCTCATTTATGGTGGTTATAACTTCGACAATATTTTGTTTTAGTAAATTAATGTTGTAATTAAAATCGCTGTTATAGACTCTTTGCGTCAAGTAGCCCCATAAAAAGTATTATAACGAGGTTACATAAGGTGAGGGTGTGTTATGTTAATTTTAATTTTTACCGCTTTTGTAGTAAACGCTTCTGACCTTGAGCATTTCGGCAAATGCGCCCCTGGCTTTAGATGCAGTTGTAAGCATAAATTCGCAGCTTTATGACATTGCGCTGATTAAGCAAGGGGCTTTACGTTGAAAGAAATGCATCCAGTTCGGAGAAATTGCGTCGTCATCAAAATTAACTATGCCGCTATACTCCGCATAGGCGCAGATTATGTTACTTACGATTAACGTCTGCATAGCTTCATGGTATCATGACTTTTTTCTGCCGTTATGCCCTGCGCGAAGGGAATGCATCCTCTACATTTGCAAATTTCGCGTTTCGGCTGGCTCTTGGTTTCGGCCACCCTTAGCGGGACTATCGCTCGGTAATTCAAAATAAAGTCCGATGCATTTGAGTGAGAAAGTTTTATTTTTTGGTGAGGGGAGCAGCGTTTGTTAGTTGGTGGGACACAAATCGCGGGCATCTTTATCGTAAAGTAAAGCTTTAACCTCGGCTGAAAGGCGGATTAAGCTAGAGACTTCTAGTTCTCTTCGCCCTGTGCCTGCCTTTGGAAACAATTCGGCTTCGATCCTGTCCACGCAGCATTGCTGCCCTGGCCTCACAATACCCTCAAAAGCCAGATTAATCCACTATCGTCTATATGTGTGAACAAGGTCTCACGCAGCAAGAGTAGATTTTCATTGACTAGTCCACATATCATCTCCAAGAAGTATTGTGACGATGTCCGCCTCCTGCTTTAAGTTCTGAAGGGATTAATGAGGACTGAGTTAAGACATTTCGGCGCTCTAGGCAAATAACACTACCTACTCCCTGGCGTACAGTCCCATTCCCATTATCTTGACTGTAATCCAGCCGTGCAATTTTTGTTATATAATGCTGGGGTCGTGCAGCTTTCTCAAGTAATCAAAACATTCAATTTGACACCCCTTTGAGGGAAACTTTAGCTTTTTTCAGTCAGGCGACGCCCTAGCTTTCTTGGAGCGGCGCGGCGTGAGCTTGTTTTGGTTGTAAATAACGTTTTATTATGTAACTAATGCAGACCAAGCTTTTGGTTCAACGCTCACTTTGTAAGCTTAGTGAATTTGTAACCACTCTCCAATTTGAATTGCAAACTGTACATCCGTCCTGCTAAATTCTAAATTTTGTTGTCCAGTTTGCCCAAAACCACATTATTTAAAAGATCTAAATAAGAACTCTGATTTATATTAAATTACTCGTTTTCTAGTGCTATTTTTATGATCTTGCAAAGAAACTCCGTATTACGGGGTTTCTTAAGTTTTGAAACAACTCTGCTAAATAACAGTGTTTGAAAAATAATGGTACTTTGCTTAAGGTCAATCCCACATGTTCTAATTTTTAGAACACCCTGTATATTTTATTATTAGTTTGACCGCTGTTTGTGGCGTCCCAAGATAGGAAAAACCTATTATCAAGAATGACTTCTCGGAGAATCAAAGATAGCCAAGTTAGCAAGAGTGGGGTAAAATCAAATTTATTAAACTTCTCGTAGAACTGTTTTGAATAATAGTTTGGAATCTACATTTTTAAATATCAATTTAGATAGCACCGGTTATTTATGAAACGAAGATATTTACAAAAATTAAGAATTTCTGAAATCATAAGTAGTACTGAATTTCTTCCGAACGCCGCTTTTAACATAGTTACTTAAAAGGTTTGAGGAGAATACTAAACAGTAGGTTAAATTAAGCATCTTTATAAACACAGTTATGTAAATGAATCATTATACATAATTAATGAAGCTTATGGATGAGGTAGGGCTTCAGGGGGCTCTTGCACTTGCTTAGCGAGTGAACAACACTGCAAACCTGATTGGCACGAACCGAATGGGGAAACTATGATGTCACACTGTGTCTTACAAATAGTCGTTATGATGTTGACTCCGAATAGTTGGCATGGATGTCCTTCTTCTGTAATATTATTAAGAGTATTAGCAAAGCAAGTTACTTGAATAGTAAATAAGTATTCGTTGGTTTTACAAAACACAAACACGGCGTGATAGTAGTATTCTAAAGCCAGAGTGATAGTAATGGTAACAGGAAAATTACTCACCGCCTTGGCCAACAGCTAATGCCACAAGGGCTGCGAAAAGGAGAGCGACAGTAAGCTGAAACTTCATCTTACTGAATGCGTTAAGACTGTCGTTTTCAAGGATCAGAGTGTATTTATATTTGCACACTACAACCTCTTACAAGTAAACAAATTAAAGTTATCAGTCATTTTTAAATTTTACTTCAAAAAGCATTTATTGTTCAATGGAAACAAACGTAATTGATACCATCGTAACGGTAATTTATAAGCGATACATAATGGATTTATTTTCGATTTTCTAGAAAAGCTACTCAAGTACCATGTCCATTACCAAAGTTCGAGTGCATTGCAAAATGTATGACGATTATTGCTTTCGTTAAAATTAAAAATGTATGCAGGGTGTACTCAAGTAGTAGTACTCAAGTACTTCTGTAAAAATTCAAGTTAGAACGAAGTCCGCCGGTTGGTTTTTTTCAAAAATTAACATTTCAAAAATTTATTTAAACTTTCTATGGAACTAATGTTATAAATTGCAATTGAACTGTAAATGATGTAATTTTGACTAGGTAAAACAAGTGAATTCAACATATACATTGAAAATATCATCTGTATTTATGTAAAACACAAGGTTAATTAAGAAATATTAAAAAGAACAAATAAAAAATATCATATTAAAATTTAAGCAATAAAAGTTAGATAGTATTTATCTTCATATTTAAAGAGACTAAGTAAACCAGTTACCAAAAAAACCAAAGAAACAAAAAATTTTTCGACATCTTCTCAAAATCGCAGAGAACATAGAGAACTGGTTTTATGCAAACTGCATATTCTATAATTTATGTATACCTATCTCAAGATACAATTAAAATGTGCACTAATTCAAACTTTTGAGTTAAATGACACTAATTAAGTAATGCATATTTAAGCATTTCTTATAATTTTTGGTAAATATTTACTAGGATTGCTTTTGGATATTCGAAATGTAAAAAGTAACATGAAAATGGTATTTTCTGACAGTTTTCGATGAAAAAAGTAACAATTGTTCCTAGAACAAGTAACGAAAATGTATCTAATATAAATTTGAAACACATACATGCGACAAATGAAAAGCTTTTGCTTTCGACACGGGTTACGCAGCACTAGTTCAAACAGAAGGAATGATTCTTTATGAATATTTTAGTTTATTTATCTACGACGTATAATTTTAAAGTACTTGAACTTTAAAATTTCACTTTAAAGTACTAGGACTTTAATGTTCCATTTTTTGTACCATAAATAATCCGAAAAATGTAATTTTTGACATCAGTATGAAATAAATTAAATAAACGGAGTATATTTTACTTAACGAACAAAAATGCGTTTCGTCTATCTCAATATTTTTAGACAACAGTTGGCTGTCGATTCTTAAAAGATCAGATCAAGTAGGTATAGGTAATCAAATGTTTAAATGTGTCAAGCAATTCACTGGAGGTTGGTCTTTTTTTCAGTCTCAGTGAAAATACTAAGTTCCTTCTTCATTTTAGTTTTAATTGTTAATCGTTGATAAAGAAGGCAGATTGCCCCTCGAAACGTTCGATATTTAATATTCGCAATTTTTCAGAGTGGCCAAATACTCAAAAAAGAGCATGAACTTTGTTTTTTATTGAAGTGATTTCATAAATCTGAATTTAATCATTGTAAGAATAATAATAATAATAATAATAATAATAATAATAACTTTAATTGTCCAACTGATAAATATCCAATTACAGGACAACATTTGAAAATAAAACAAATAAAATGAGTAAAGCAAAACAATATACATTCCTTTTTTTAAAATTTTAATATAGGTTTATGTTAATCTCTGAAACTTCTTTGTGGCGTGAAGAAATGCCCAAATAAGAATATGAATTAGGTTTATGTTTAATCGACTATTAATTAAAACATTTTTTTTAATTCTGTGTAAAGTATATAAGATGGTATATGCACTTGCATATTTCTAATTTTTGTTTGCATATTCTTACAAATTCGGGCGTATATATATGCACATATCTATTTTGGTAATAATGGGCTGCATCTTTTCCGTCTCTACGTCATCAGAGTGATATAGTGTAAGATAGAGAAGAACACAGTTGCACATTTTAATTTTATAGATTTAAAGAAGACGAATGAAATTATTGGAAGTAAAGAGAGAAAACAAGAAGGAATGATAAAGAAGTTGTTTAAAAAATAGAGCAACAGTAAAGCCTGGTGCGAATATCAACATCATTCCAAACAACAAGAGGCCTATTGCAGGGTTACCTCACATTATCCACATTGTTCAAACTATTCCTACAGCAGACACCGAAATCATAGAAAAGGAAGTTGGAAGAAGAATGTACGGCCAATGGACTAAACATAAATTTCGAAAAAACTTACTACTTTACAACGACTGAAAAAGTGCTGAATAATTTATATATTTAGAATAGTCCAGCAATTAAAGCCAAGTTTAAATAATTGGGGTTTCTACCATCAAGCAATAAAAAAACTGAAGACGAGATTAATAGCAGACGTGGACAAATCAGAGCATGCACAAGGAAAATAAATTCGGTGATGTGGGACAGACGTACCACTAGATACAAGAAAACAATAAACAATAACACAATGGTATGTAGTATAATGACTTATTGGTACACATAACTGAGTCATAAACAAAAGTAACAAAAATAAGATGAATGCAATCGAAATGAAATTCTGGAGAAGAGAGTTAGAAGAATAGACAGAATAGGCGATACACTGAATTACAAAGAGAAGAGATTGGTGTGGTACGGATACGTCAAAAGGAAATACTAGAATAATTGATTTCCAATTTTTGTATGTTTGAGTGCAACAAACTTCTTTTTCGGTGTTTGCAAAATCTGCTGCGCTAGAGTATTACTTCGACACGAGGTGTACGAAGTATTGAAATTCCCTCATATCGAAAACCACTTTGAGTCAAATATCTCTAAAATTAGTGTCAACCGACTAATGAATCCACTATACCAAATCCCCGTCTCGGCTGTGCGGGTTTTTTGGTGAAGACCCCAGCCCACTAGATCCCTCCCCTGTATTGGGGGGTGCCTAAATGTGCTGTGCGAGGTATGTATGTTCGTATGTGTACATGATTCCGGTCGCCAGGAACCTTCCTGAAGTCTTGGATCGTTTTCATACGATATGTCCTCCAAAAATGAAGGCAAGGTCAACTTTTGAGGTATGGTCGTCGGAAAATTTTTTTTTTTGGGTTTTTTAAATTTATTTTAGGTTTTTTTTTTAATAAATAACTGATTCATAACATTTCATTGTATTAGCGAAACGAGTGATGTTGAGTGTCGAAGTATTCTTGGAAAGCAAGGAAGGGCGCTTTTCTTGGATGGGGGGTACCGTATATTTTATGTTTGGGTTTGGCAACTGTATTAGTGCTTCGTTAAATACTTTTATTTATTTTGACATAACATAGAGCTTATAAAGAAAGTTGTATATAAAACTATTCGAACCTATGTCACTTTGAAACTGCAGAGTCTAAGCTAATTTGAACGTTAGAAATAAGGGATGAGCAGCGTTATAAAAAAAAATGATAGTGGAATTTATATTCTAACATTAAAGTCATGGCTAAGGCAAGACTCAAGATGGTTGAAAAGACAGCTAAAAATACATGAAAAAAAACGTATGGACGCTGACGGAAAAATCTTTGTAAATATGGTACTAGTATCGATCTCGCAACCAATATGCAAGATATCGATAATAATTTTATATCCCGGCCTGAGGTCACTGCAAGTTCGTAGCTGATACCACCTGCATACTTACAAATGCCATAGCCTGGCGGATATCGCAGCGATTACTTAATTCTGTTACTGTAAAAGTACTTTTTCGTTATCTATATTGCTACGAACAAAGTTGTTTTAAAACCTAGATGTACCTTTTGTTCTTTAAAAGGTTAATCACCATAAAACCTACCTTGTTGTAGATATTTTCTTGCATACAATTGTTCACTCGGCTAGCTCAATATTTCTTTCAATCTGCAGGGTAACTGTTGTATTATATCTGACAAGACACTGCAGTCTATTACAATGTACTTTTAAAAATTAAATAAAAATATTTCAGCAGATAATATTTAGATTTTATTAATGTAATCAAATGTAACATTTAAATGACAATGATCATATTTGTTATCTAATCCTTTAATATAAAAGTAATTGTTAATGTTTATTTTGAAGTTGCTGGGATTTTGACAATTTAAACAAATTTTGTTGATGACACTTCCAATAATTAAGTAAATGTATAAACTTCTTTTACGTAGTTAACTTGCACTAAGAAACACTTTTAACAACGTTATAAGTAAATTCTACCCAGAGTTCATTAGCTTTTACATTATTTCTGGAAGAACAATTTAAATAGCTGTCACAATTTATTAAAATGTTCTACCCGCCGCCTTCTCTTTTATCAAAACATAAATAATTCGTTATTACCTCTCTTGGCACTCTTTTTCAGAAGAAACATTTATTAATTACCAACTTAAATCAGTCTAGTTAAAACTTTGACAAAAGTCATTTTTTAGGTTAGCATTTTTTAAACATATTTGAAAATTTCCTAGATTATAGACAAATTGCCATACTAACAAAGTTAAGTTATACTTCAGCACGTTGCAACATTCTGCAATGCATCTCATATGAACAATAAACATTTTTTTAACAGGTCAAACCACTTGCTTTGGGTAATAAGGCCCATTATATTATCAATTGAGATTCAAAAACGGGACATTAAATGAACATTTATACGTTATTCATATCAATACTGATTTATATTATAAATCTTATTTTTGCAGGTGTTATACCAATCTTGGCCCGTTTTAAGTGATTCAACCTTTTGTAGAATATTTTTGTTGCCATTTTAATATCACGGTAATATTACGGGTTAAGATGTATACACAATACAATACAATACAATACACTGCTACTACATCTATTACAACTGTCGTCGTCTCCCCGTATCCCTTCTCCAAACCTCTCTGTCAAACACATCATTTTCTTCCAGTTATCTTGCCGCCATTGCCTGCCTGATACCCTCGTTCCACGATTTTCGTGGTCTGCCCCTTTTCCTGGTGCCTGGGAAAGTCCAAGAGAATACGCGTTTTGGCCATCGGTTCTCGAGCATTCTCATTAGGTGACCAAACCATTTTAAGGATTTTCTCTCTATCCGATTAATGACTGTGTCCGTAGCTTTCATTATTTTCCGTATCTCGCCATTCCTTACCCTTTCCCGCTTGGAAATTCTGACATTTCGCCTGAGATAGTCCATTTCTGTTGCAAGTAGCCTCCATTTCATTTCTGCATTGATGGTCCATGCTTCACACCCATAATATAAAACTGTTTCTACAACTGATTCCTTCAAGCGTTTCTTGTTTTTTCCTGAGATATGCCTATCCCACCACAGAGAGTTCAGGTAGCCAATGATCTTCTTGGCATTGTTAATGCGCAGTTTAATTTCCTGTTGTCCTAACCCATTTCGACTAATAGTGACCCCAAGATATTTAAAACTTTCCACCTGTTCCAGCTGAACATCATTATTATCCAGAACTTCGAAATTTGCTTCTGAGTTTACGACCATGTATTCGGTTTTTGTTAAGCTTATTTGTAAGCCCCATTTACCTTATTCAGGTGTATAGCCTTTTAAGTAAGAATTTGAGATCAAAAGAATCCTGCGCCATCACTACCGGGTCGTCTGTAAGACTTAAGGTAAGTAAATTTTCGTCACCTATTAGAATACCCATTCCCCTACAACTTCTCTTCCATTCTTTAAATACTACTTCAATGTAAATATTGAACAAAATGGGAGATATGCTGCATTTCTCTCAGAGTCCCTTGCTAGTGACAATTTCCTCTGACAAGTTGTTGCCTAGTTTAATGTATGCTTGGTTGTCTTTACAGAATTCTTTAATGATATTCACTAGGTACTTGTATCGATACAGGAGTTATACCCGAACAATGACAAAGAAGTATCACCATCCCAATATTTAAAAAAGGAATCAAGACAGACCCAAAAAACTGCCGAAGAATATGCCCGTTAAGTACTATATCAAAATTATTTACAAAAATTATCTCTGCAAAAATTATAAACCAAATTGGGGTCAGTGAGGAGCAACAAGGTTTCCTACAAAACCGATCAACGGCCGTTGCAATTTTTATTCTACGACAAATCATTGAATTCGACAAACCAGCATTCATGTGCTTTGTCGATCTAACACAAGCATTTGACAGGATACAGTTAACTGACGTCTTACACGGTCTAGAGGAAAAAGAAATAAGCCCAAACATAATACAGGTTATTAACGCACTAAACACAAACAATAAAGCTACTATCAAATCAAACAATAAATTCACAGAAGAAATACCGGTTTCGGCCGGAATTAGACAAGGAGATAGCCTAAGTCCCACGTTATTCAATATCATAATGGATAAAATCATTGACAGGGTAAAAACAGCGAACGGAGGATATAAGATGGGGAATAAAGACATAAAAATAGTGTGCTATGCCGATGATGCCGTGCTCCTGGCAGAAAATGAAAATGACTTGCAACGACTATTGTTTAGGTTTAAAACAGCAGCGGAAGAATTTAACATGAGAGTATCAACAGAAAAAACAGAATCATTGACTATTTCGAAAGAACCTCTTCTATGTAAATTAGCCGTTGATAATAATATAATTGAACATTTAACTACCTAGGTGCACACACATCTAGCATGAAAACCTAAACGAAGAAGTTCGCAATCAAGCAATGGAAGCGGCTGCGACATCAGGCTACCTACGAGACGTGATATGGACAAATAAGCACATGTCGGTTGAAAGTAAAGTACAGATCTATAAAACCTGCGTCATACCCATCTTAACTTATGCCGCCGAAACCAGAGCTGAAACAGTCAAGACTAAACGCATTATGCAAACAACAGAAATGAAAACCCTAAGGCAGATAGCAGGCGTTACCCTACGAGACAGAGTAAGGAGCGAAAACATCAGAGAAGCATGCAAAGTCCAAGATGTTGAAAGATGGGTGTGAACACGACGGTGGAATTGGAATAGCTATGTAAATAGGATGCACGAAAACAGACTGGCAAAAATCGCAAGGGAAAAAAAGCCGAATACAAAGAGACCCCAAGGACGACCACCAAAACGATGGTACGAAAGCTGGACATCAGCATCCCACGACTAACAATGAGGCAAAATTGGAAATAACAGGACTAAGTCCTAAATTATGAAGAAGAAGAAGAAGAGGAAGACTAGGTACTTGTCGACTTGAAATGCATACAGTACTTCCCATAGTTTTTGTCGAGGAACCGAGTCGTATGCGTTTTCAAGGTCTATGAATGCTAAGTGTACTTCCTGGCCAACTGAAATGTATTTTTCAAGTAGTTGCTGGATGGTAAAAAGATTGTCAATACTGGATCTTCCAGGAGTGAATTCGCTCTGATCATCCCCAGTTTGATGTCCTATGTCCTTTCTTAACTTGGCTTGAATGATTTTGCCAAAGAGTCTTCTCATTGCAGATTTAACACTAAGTCTCCTATAACATTTTGGGTCATTCTTATTACCTTTCTTAAAAATCGAAACTACATGTGAGATCATCCATTCTTTTGGTATTTGGTTATCACTGCATATGTTCTTAATAACCGTTCAATGAGAGCAGGACCACCACATTTTAATAGCTCTGCTGGTATATTTCCTGAGCCAGGAAATCTTCTATTTTTAGTACTGAGTGCTTCTTTAAGTCCTTCGTTGATATTATAATCTCAGGCCCAGTGTTCTCTTTGACCTCTGTTGCTTGTTCTCCTCCTATAAATTCCTTCCTGTTCTCTATTAGTTATTGTTCGTAATGTACCTTCCATGTGTTCATATCCACCCACTTATTGAAACTATATTTCTCGTTATCTAAATATTTATAATTAATAACTTGTAGTCCATTTTCTAAACGCTAAAAATTCGCCAAAGTTCTAACTTCGTTGACTCAAAACCGATTTTGAACATTTTTTTTTTATTATTTCGGAAAAAGTTTATAGAAAAGTTCCCCATACGTGAGAAAGTGTGCTTTTTATTTTTTCAATTGTTATTAACAAATAAGTGTTTTTTAATATACGCTTAATTGAAAAATTTATAACTATTTTATTTATTTATACAATTGCCTGAAATTGGATAACATAAGGTTTTTGGGGTCGCAGATTACGAATCTGGCCTCAAAATGGGTCTAAAAGAAAATGGCGTCGAAGGTCTAATTTTGTATTTTATTTTTATTTTATTTTTATTAGTTGTCTGGGGGGTTTGGGGTCGCTGATTACGAATTTGACATTAAAACTCAACTAAAACAAAAATGGCTCTTCCAAAATGGCGGAAAGGAGTAAATTTTTTAATATTTATATTTGCGGGTTTTTTGGGTGGCTCATCCCACATTTCATGTAAAAATTTATCAAAAATGGAAAACAGTGTCTGAAAAATGGTGGAAACAAATGATAGAAGAGTTAAATGAGTAGGTATTATATTTTAATTGATTTATTAAAATTAACCCAAATACCGCATTTAAAAACAAGAAAAAATTATTAGCTTTAATTTCTTCTTGCTCTACTTCTTCCATTGACACTGCCGGTTGTGAATTAAGGCAACTATTTCCGCCACATTCACCGCAAGTCGCCGAGCAATAAAGGCCACTTTTCCTATACCCACAAGCTGGCCCGCAACTAGTTTTGTAGTTGCAAAAAAATTATGTTTAAGATGTTTTGTGTAGCTGGTTCTTGTGTCATTAGGATTGGTAAAAACTTTCCTGCATCATATTTCCAACCCCAATCTTCCGTTGAAATATCTTGGTTTCCCAGGGGATAACTGTGTTTGCAAATAAATGCGGTTTAAATGTTGTTCTGCTGAATCCATATATCTTCAATATATTGAACTATATTCAAAAGCCATGTTCTGCACCTTGACACCAAAACTCGCATGCTAAGATGCTACATTTTTCCCATCTTGCTCTATGGGGTCGAGTCCTGGACACTTAACGAAACAATAATAAAAAAATCAAAGCCTTTGAAATGTGGTTATACCGGAGAATATTGCGGATATTATGGAAAGACCGTGTAATAAATATGAAAGTTGTGGATAGAATGAAAAAAATGTAAAGAGATCATGGACAACATCAACAATCTACATACAATCTATTATACAAGCGAGATATTCGGAAAACGTGAACCAGGACGCAGAACAATATCTTAGTTGAAAAACCTAAGGGCGTGGTATGGGAAATCATCCAATGAGTTATCTAGAATTACAACCAATAAAGTGAAGATAGCCGTGTTGATCGCAAACATACGAAATCGGATAAGCACCTGAACAAGAAGAAGAAGAAGAAGATTCTTTCCTCTCTTAAAACATGCTGAACTTGTGTCACATCCAGTTAAAGCATGTACAGAAAGAACATGCTCACTACAATTGGGATGCGGAAATTGTAGGCTTTTAGAAGAAGATATTTTTTTATTTTCTTTATTTTTGGCAGGTTTTCAAAAATATATGTCTTTATCGGGAGAAACTAAAGCTGTTAATATAAGTAATACGTCTATATTCTGCTGATATTACGACTATGTTTTCATTCGATGCATTGAGAGTTGTTGTAAATACTAACCGATCAGCATCACTTTCAGCTTGAGAGCAGGGATATTATTTGCAGCTAAAAAATCTCAATAAAACGGCATGAAAGACGTTTTCCAGAAATTTTTCTTGATACAACTTTTAAAAACCTGTCTCTTTTAAATCGAATACCTGGTGCAGGTATCCTATGTTTCTGATAATCGACAAAAACAATTGTTTTTTTTTCAATAATTACGTACAACAAAATTAATATATCTAAAATTTCACCATACTGCTGAACAAGTTGCCATTTGTTTTTATGTAATAGCATTCCTACGTCGGTTCCAAACGGAAAAATCTTTTAATTCAGTAATATCTTTTGGAAATTGTACAAAGAGGTCGTAGAAAACACATTTTTAGGCGTTGGAATTTATATGTATTTATATGTTATATTTAAATGTATTTAAGCTATTTAAATTTGAGTTAATGTAACACTTTAGAATTTTATTTTTATATAATGTTTATTAAATAATAATAATAATAATCGTACAAAATAAAAATTAACCTTTTAATGCTATATTTATAATCACTGTGTCCAAAACCCCTAGATATGAGGCAACGCTCGTAATTCAAAAATTAAGCTATTTTGCCGCTTTAAAGACGTTATTTTTCATTTTTGATAAAGTTTAACATAAAATTTGAAATCAGCGACTCAAAAAACCCTATATAGGTAAGAAATAAAGTCGAATAAAATAATTACGCTTTTTCGCCATCTTGGATCCGCCATTTTTTATTTTAGTTTAGTTTTAATGTCAAATTCGTAATCAGCGACCCCAAAAACCCCTAGACATCTAATAAAAATTAAAAAAAAGAAAATAAAAATTAGGCCTTCGACGCCATTTTGTAGACGCCATTTTTGTTTTTAGACTAATTTTGAGGCCAGATTCGTAATCTCTGAACCCAAAAACCTTATGTAATTAAATATCAGGTAATGGTTTAAATAAATAAAGAAGTTATAAATTTTTTTAATGAAGAATATATTAACAAACACTTATTTGTTAATAACAATTGAAAAAATAAAAAGCACACCTTCTCACTTATGGGGAACTTTTCTATAAACTTTTTCCTAAATAATAAAAAAAAAAATTTCAAAATCGGTTTTGAGTCAACGAAGTTTGAACTTTTTTCCTTTAGTAAATGGACTATTGATTCATTTTTATTATATAATTTTTTACTCTTCGTAAATTATTTATTTTTAATTTGTTCTTAGGCGTTTGTATTCCATTGAATGAGAGCTGCCCACTTTAATATTCAGTCACTGCTTCCCAAACTTTCAGAAGTTAGAGAATGCATTAATAATTTAAATTTGGATATCCTGGCAGTAAGCGAAACCTGGGCGATTCCGGTTATCGACAGTAATGTGAAGAAATTAATGGTTCTCATTTTGTTAGAAGAGATCGTGGGGGGCGAGGTGGGGGCGTGTCTATTTACTTTCGTAATATATATCATTATAAAGTATTAGCTACTAGTACTGACATTGAGCAATTATGGATAGAACTTAACCTCCACAACACAACATTCGTGTTTGGGGTGGCGTATAAGCCTCCAAAATTATGTTATATTTTTCTATGATGATCTAGAACAATCCCTAGCGCTAGCCACTGTGATTTCTGAAAATTACGTATATCTTGGAGACATTAATATTAATTTATTAACACCATCTCAGCCTAATTCAAATTATTTTAATACTATGCTAAATGACTTGAGCACTAAGCAAATTATTATTAATGAACCTACATGATATCATAATGGCATTGGCACGCTTTTGGATCCGATATTGGTATCTGATGCGATTTCAGTCTGGGCTCAATTAGTATTCTTTCAACACTTTCTAAAATACTCGAAAGGCTATTGACACTCAACTAAAGGCTCATCTTGATGCAAATAATATTTTACCAGTAGCACAGTCAGGCTTCCGTTCTGGCTACACTTGCACAACTGCTCTAAGTTGTGTTATTGATGACATAATAACTGCATCCGGCCAGGGCAGGGTGTCTGTATTGGTTTTATTAGACTTCAGCAAAGCCTTAGATACAATTAACCATGCGCTGCTATGTGCTATTTTAAAGTATGTTAGGCTTTCTGATGATTCTGTATCCTTTTTGAGGAGCTACCTCGCAGAACTCAGGAAGTTAAGCTACCGTGTGGATCCTCCGATCGAAAACTGTTAGCCGAAAAGTTCCTCAGGGCTCAATCCTGGGTCCACTTCTCTACGTTATTTATATTTGTACTTTTCATAAACATCTATCTAATTGCAGTACGCACATGTCCACATATGACAAACAGTTGTATTACTCCTTCTATGCACATGAGCTTCAGCCAGCATTAGTAAATATAAACAAAAACTTAATTAATATTTCAAATATCTCCACAGAGTATTGCCTCAAAATTAATCCGTCAAAATCTGTTGTTTTACTATTTGGAAATAAAAATGATGTAGCTCAAATTGAAAACAATATTAACTTAATCTTAAATGGTACCGTTTTACCAGTGATTGAGGAAGCCCAACATCTTGGCCTTACATTGGACGGGAGCTTGAGATTTACCAAAAAAGCATACAGGCATTTGAAATTTCTGTAATTTGTGGCTCTTGTTTAACATTCAACACCTGTCAAAAAATTCAACGAGTTCAAAATTCTTGTATGAGGTTAATCTTTGGTATTAGCATTGACTAAATAAGTAGAAGAGTTATTAATCAATGGTATTAGGAAATTTGACCACATTTCACATAAATTATCTAAACTTAACTGGTTATCCATGATCACTATTCTACTGCTTGATTTTTTTATAAAATCATCACAGAAAAGAAACCTTCATATTTATACAGTAAGATAACATTTAGAGAAGACGTCCATAATATAGGTATATATTAGATTCAAAAGCACAATTACACAATCTATGCACAAACGGGCTATCTTCGAACGTAGTTTCAGTTACCAAATTTCTATAGTTTATAAACTCATTGCCAACTGAATTAAAATTTTTATCAATGTATTCCTTTAAAAAACGTTTTAAGTAAATTTTACTGAGTCGGCTGTTTTCTCCGTGATGTTAAGTGTCAAACAATATCAAAAATGCCTTGTGTGCAGCACTGCATTCAATGGAACCTAACATAATATTAATTAATGTTTGCATTCTCTTTTTTATTTCTTTTTTCTTATATTGTGTATCGTTTCACTTATAAAATTTATTTTACGTAGTACCTACTACCTACCAGTCAAGGTTCAGTGGAGGAGTAGGCTTTAGCTTAAACTGCTCCTTGCGATCTCTATTGGTTGCTGCTATTTATCTTAATTTCCCAATTATCAAATTTTATTCTTTTTTCTTTTTTATGTAACTGAAATGTACATTCAGTATGAAATAATGACAATTATTATCATTATTTGCTTTTAAAATACTTTATAAGTACTTCACAGTTTAGAAAAATGCGAACGGTATGTGATTACTATTTAAACACAATTACAACATCTATCAAACACTCCAGATAATACAAAAAAAAATCAAATCACTAAAGAAGCATTTCAAAACGTCAGCTGAGCGAAGATTGGCAAATGCGATTAGATGAAATAATATATACTTTTCCAAGATAGCTAGCAATAATTTATTACTCTACATTAAAGACATTATATGTAGCTTCTTAATTTGTCTTATTAAACCTGCAATTAGATATTGTTTCTTTCCGTACGCGATTTTTTCACTGATTTTTTATAGTAATATATAACTGTGTGTAATTATTGTAGTTCTAAGTTCGTCTGAAATCTAAGGAACCGGGTGTTATTTATATCACAATAATTCAAAGCTAAACTGCTTAATTAATTCCGTCTAGGAATTTGCTGCCCAAGGAATTTTTATAAATTAAATACTAATACTCAATCATACTTAATGATGCTTTACAAAAACAAAACATTGTGATTCAGGAATTGTTTTGCGGTGTAGCACAGTTTTTCTAGCTAGTTACTGTGCAGGATGGGGTGGGTGGTTCGAAAGCGCCATTGGTTCGAAACGATCAAAATAAGAAGGCCTACAGCTGTTGGTGTAACTCCCTAAACCACAATAAATAAAGCAATAAATAAAAATCAGAAATTGCTACAACCCAATGTTTCTTTACATTATACTCGTACACGCGGTGACAATGAGACCAGGGCCATGCTTCTATATTCTTTATTTATGAATCGATTTGGACAATATTTTATATGAACATACTAGACATAATTTCTAATTGTCCAACAGATGTAGTTAAAATAAAAGGCATTCACAGCTTGTCTGAAGCCAGCGTCGTGATATTTTCTCCCAAGAGGCAGACCGTGACAATTTAATTTTTCACTGCATGTGTTGACATGGCCGCCCTACAACTCAGGTATGCTTATATTACCTTTGGTTTAGTGCCAACATGCAGATATTTTGCCAACTGGACTGCTCCCGTTTGTGATTTAGTATAAACATGGTGCTGTTTCCAATAAGTATTCTTATTATTTCGACGCTAGGTTTCCATTCCTTTGTGATATTTAAAAAAAATTAAACATAAGTGGATACAGACAACATCCTTGTCTTTGCCCTTTAGATGTGTATACGGGACCGAAAGGTACATTGGCTATTTTCACATATCCTTTGTTATTCTTGTAGATTTATTTTGTAATGTCTATTATAGATTTATTAAATCGGAAATTTGAAAGTCCTAGCCAAAATTTATTGCTTGGTATGCTTTTTCCAAATCAATGAACGAAATATGCGTTTCTTGTCTTTTTGATAATGCATTTTCATTAATTGTTACAAAATAAATATATTGCCGATATCTGGTGTGAATCCACTTTGATCTGCATTAAGTTTTAACTGTATAAGATTTTGTATTTTGTTTTTAATTACTTTTTCAATAACTCTACCCAAAGTGGCATTTTGCTCAGCCCTTTGTAGTTATTGGTATCCTTCCTACCTCGTACGATATTTTCCGTTGTGCAGGGATGCATTTTTAAAATACACGATTGTTCACTAACCTTGTCAGCAGGTTCATCAGAGTAGTCCTACCGAATCTAATCAATTCAGCTGGTATTCTTTCAGGGCCTGGGTATCTTCCGTTTTTTAATATTCATTTCATTTTTTGGCATTATCAGATGTTTTCACTGGGGTTTTCTGTTTCAGTTGTTTCGACTTCCATGTCAAATTGTGTTCGTTGTTCTATGAGCAGGGGTTCATAGTGTTCGTTCATCCTTCTAAATGAATTGTGTTATAGCTACTATGATTAGCATTTGTTTTCATATTCTTAATGCACCGGCAATACTTCGTGATTTATCAAGGTGGAATGTTTACTCCGAAAGCAAACTTCAATTTTGAGTCTTTTCGAGTAAATTATTCTACAATTATTGAGAAGTCTGTGTGGAAGAATACAGGTGCAGTATTGAGATATTGAGATATTGAATAAAACTGCAGATAACAAAGTTAGCCTAGTAATTTATGAAATACATAGTAACTTCGCACTGTATTATTGATAACTTGATACGAGATAAGGAAACTATGACCTCTAGACAGCTGCGTTAGGTATGGTGTTCGTGCAAAGAAAATAGGCGACACATCATGCAGATCACAGCATAACTGGCAGTATACATAACAGTGTTGTAAACAAATACCTTTTCAAATAACAATGAGTAAACCATACGGAGATACGGATAGTGATGATTATTCGACGGATCATGAAAGGAAAAAAGAAGGGCAGAACAAGGAGATGAAGTTGTTACGGTATAAAACTGTTTTTACGACACCTCGGGGTACGAGAGTGCTACAAAACTTACCACGTCCGGGAAACGTCACCACTTGCCGTAAAATTCTTGAGAATAGACTAATAGCCACAGTTGAATACACTCAGGGAGATGGGAGTGGTTCTACGAACGGGAAGCCGTAGGGACAAGAATGACGACATATACAGGGTGTTGCAAAATAATAGGGCGCCACGGGCTTTGGAATTTGAGCACACGTCTGACAGAAACCCGAAAGCCAAACGGGGTAGGGTATGTGTGTAGCCTTTGGGCTCCCTGGAGCCGGCAGCTGGAGCGTTCGAGCCTACCTTGACGCTTATAAAGTTGTCCAGGATTTGCTTTACACCAATCATACACCAGTCGCCAATCGGGAGACGACACTACAAATTGCTTAAACTGAAACACAGCATGCAACACAAAGAAAATACAGCGGGAGCGTTTAAAAAATAGGTCTATTGTTCTTCAGACACATACGGTACAACAACGTTCCAATACAAGTTACAGAAAAGGGGGGTGCGTCTAAGCTGTTACATAAAATGCTGAGTGCCTGCAAGTGGCACTGTATAATGAACGTCTACGCGCATTACGTATCGGCAAAGGGTGTTGAAACAAACATTAGTTATTACACAAATATTGAGCGCTTGCAAATGGCACTGTACAATGAAAGTCTACACGCATTGCGTATTGGCAAAAGGTGTTGAAACAAACATTAGTTATTAGACAAATAATATTGAGCGCTTGCAAATGGCACTGTACACGCACACTTTTGATTAGCGCGGAATTCTTATAACTAGTACAATACTTTAGCTTAGCTTTACCTGTGGCAGTCGAAGGGGGCCCCAGTTGGGAGTCAGGCGAGTTTCCCAAGACTACAAAACAGGGGGAAAAAGGTCCTGCAGTTTCATAACTAGAAGCCACGATGCAACCGGAGCAATCGACAAGGCACGCTAGTTCACATGTAGAATTAACCAGGGATAAACCGCTCTCCATTTGATCCCACACAAACGGGGTTATATTGGCCCACGGCTCATTTACTAAGACGGAGAAGCACCTGGAATTTCGACGAGACAAGCTTAAACCACCCTCACACACACAGTCCTATGACCGACTCGCTCGAAGTTTGGGAACACACACTCCAAGAACTGCTTGCAGTTACACCCAAGGTTCGTGAACGACTGCCGCTGGGCGACGCTGCAGCCAAGAAGAGACGGGAAGGGGCAGCTTTGTTCGCGCCGAAATACCAGCCGATCGATAATCAACTGTGCACCAGCCAGACGAAAGCGAGATAAAATATACATCCTCTCTCTCGCACCCATGGCCGTGTTTGTTAAATTCATGCCAGAAACATGCCTAACATCAAGTTCACGACTGCCGCGAAGAGATAAATGAACACGTGTGCGGCCAAGGTTCAGACAGAAGCGTTAACACAGCTGTATGCGTTAGAAAACCAATGCCCGCATAAAATTCGATATGCCTAACTTAAGAAGCGGAATAATACGAAAAATCCATATACAAGTGGGGTCATAATTTAGAAAAATACTCTAAATGGCCGTGCGTTTGTACAATTTAAAAATGTCCTGACAAAGTTTTAAAAAAACCGCTAAGATCTCCAGCAAAACCACAAAAAGGCAAAAGAGATTAGCTTTGTTATTAAAAATCATGCAAGAGGTAGAAGTATAACAAAAAAAGTATACTGAGAAAATGATAGATAACAATTGAAAAGAAAACGCAAACCTGAAAAAAAATAAGATTATTAATAGTAAGATTACAAATGCTCAACTCTTGTCGGAAAGATTTTATCTTATTAGCAATGGTTGCTTAGCAATTAAACGAGAACAAATTGAGGAAAAGACCCAAGCGTGTAGAGCGAGTGTTCCTTTCCTAAAAATTTGGTCAAGATTAAGTGTCTTCTAGCAATTAATGCGAATACAAAAAATTAAAATTTTGCTAGATAAGAGTTTTGTACGAATAATTTTCGGTTGGAGAATTAAACGAATAAATTATAGAGAAACGTTGAGTTGTACGTCAAATTTAACATTTGCCAAAATGACAAACAGTGTCGTAGTGGCAAGAAACGTACTGTGCTTTTCTTTTCAGTGTAACAACTCCGTTATAAGGTGCGATCGACCATATGGGGTTAATTTAAAAAAAACGAGAAAATAAAGAAAAAACTTAGAATGGAAAGATAAGAAAAAGTAAAAATAATATTGCAATAAATAAAATAGACAGAAATAATTATTAAAAGTAGCTATGGAAAACTTTGTCAAAGAACATTTAAAAGTTGATGTTAAAGTTAAAGAAGCCTACAAAATAGGTTAAAAAGGCTGAATAATAAAACTCGATAATGAAAGTGATGAAGAGAAAATCATGAAAAATATATTGAAGCTTAGGAAAACCACCACGGATATAATATTAAAGCAATATATAAATATATAGACAAATAAATGATAATTTAACAAAAAAGGAAGAGAAATACTGAAACAAATACGGAAGAAGACAACTGAGGGAAAAAAGAGCAAAAGCGTATAAATTTGATACAGGGAAGTCACAACAGAAGGAACAGAATGGAAATGTAACAAAAATACAAATGATTTTAAGGAAATTTGCCCATAAAACTGACGCTAAAACCTAAAGATGGGCTCAAGACAACGAATAAAGCAAAGGAAAGGGATATGAGAAAGGATACAGGATTACTAGTATATGTAGTAAATAAGAACGAAGAAAAAACGTATCATAAAACAATGTTTCAAAATAAAGGTAACAAAGCACAAAATAAAAAAAATATATAAATTTGGACAGTGGAAAGTAAGGACACTATATCGATAAAGAAAAGTTAAGCTATACAAAAAAATGGAACATTACACAATTGACTTGTTGGGAGTCAATGAAACAAGATGGACAGGGTCTGGTGAAATAAGCACAACAGAAAGGCATCACTTTTTATAGTTGAGCTTTGAGAATGGATAAGCATATCAATATGGAGTGGGAATTTTATTAAGCATAGAACTGAAAAGTATTATATATTTATATATTGGAATGGCACCCCATAAGTGAAAGAATAATTACGGTTAGACATAACACAAAAGGAAGTGAAGTAGCGACAATACAGTGCTATGTCTCGGCAGAAGTGTCAGAAAAAGAAAATTTATATGATCTACTTAATAGGACGATAGAAAAGGTAAAAAAGATGTACTTATCTTAACTGGAGATGTGAATGCTAAAGTGGGGAACTAGGCTAAAGAATTTGACAAGGTAATGATGTATCGAAATTTAGCCGGAGGTGTTTGATTGCTTCGGGATAAAGCTTACCGAAGGTGGTAACACTGTTGAGATTCGTGACTGTGCTATTTGTCAGCTTAACATTATCGGCCGTAGGGCACTGGATTCATTGAGTAGGGCCGCGCGTAAATTAATATTTACAGTCTCCCTACCGTCGGTTCCCCTAAAGATCGATATTATATCAAATAAAATGTCACACGTCTGCAAAGTTCTTCTTAGAAGCTGACTACGTTTACCCGCCGCCGGTTTTTTCCTGTTGCATCTCCGATCAGGAATCTTCTTCCTAGACAATCTCTTGCTGACCTGGTAATTGCGGCTTCTTCTCGATTATTCTACGTGTACCGTACATCTGGTGAGATAACTGCTGGATGCTACCCCCTTTCAATGGCTTAAGATATCGTATCGAATTCTGCATTTCCGCCATTTTAAAATGTATTTGAGTAACTTCTGCATGCTATGTAAATGTTCTGTTTCATGTTGTTAGTTTACCGTCCTGTTTAGAAGTGCCTGCACCGTTAGATTTTGGTTTATGTTCGAAGTGTTGCCGTTTCAATTTGTGTATTACCGTATTTACAATTTGATAGCTCCCTTCAAAGAATTTTCATGCCTTATTGGCCGTGGTTTGCGTATTTGAAGTCAATATTTCCATAGTTTGTATTATCGTAACGTTACATAGCAAACTTTTATGCACTTTGGTGTGTTCGTTAGTGTTTTAAATATAATTGGGTATTTTGGTTGTGTTCGGTTGTAAGCCAGACGTGCAGTTCGTAGCTTTATAGAAAATTAATACTTGAAGGCAAGGTAGGTAAACAGATGTCCATTTCATCATTTTCCTGCGGCGACTCGCCGCTGATATTTCTTCAAGTTTAGAAACGTGATCACCTGGAGCTTGATTTCTCTTTTGCCTCGAATTCTGAAGGAGAGCAATCTTGGTTTTTAATGTAAGAATTCGTGGCGCCCTGACCTAATCGATTCTCGACGTACCTCTTTTGCAGTAGCAAACAAACTCATTTCAGGTACCTAAAACCGCCCTTCTCTCGGCTGAAAGCTAGCTGGAGCAAATCATTGTTACGGGATGCTTTTTATTTTAAGTACCGTTTTCGCCTGTAACAAAATGACGTCCATCCGTAGAGCCTTCTTTTCTTGATTTAGTAAAAATTTGTCCTGTAACAAACAGTATACTAACGTGATGATGCAGTGCTAATTAAAACTGTGCATATGAGGTACACACATAGGCCGATATCGTCGACGATTTGTTCTGTTTGTTTAAAAGGCCACGTGAAAGGGCAAGGTTTGATATGAACTAATAAAAAACTTTTAAGTTATCCACCTTTGGATGTCTTCGCTAAATGAAAAATTTACGCATTTATAAGTATAACATGTGACTCGTTTTCTAGTGGAACCACATAAATGTATGTGATGGATCACATAGTACATACACTAGAAATGCTCAGGACGAAGGCTTCGATTAAATACTAGTATTCAAGTTTTATTCTAATGAAAGATAATTAAATGTGAAAAACCTTCACTACACCCTTATCTTCTCCAGATACGCATTACTTCAGCAAATAAGCTGTTGTTATATTCAGTCCATTCCTAAAATAATTACAAATAATATGTTGTGACAAGGTTTTTCAATTTTGTAATTCAAGAAACCACTTGAACGACTATTCTTGCGAAAAGTAAGATATCTAATAAATTAAAATTTTATATCTCTTATTGGAGTATCATTATTAAGAAATGTCTTAGAATCAACTGTAACTTCAAATAACATTTGAAGTTCAAGAGAGAAAATTGATCCTATTCTTGTACTTAATGGTAGGGGAGCCTATTTGATACTTTTTTAACAAGCGCTTGATTTTTAGTTATCATCACTATACTATCTTTACAGCGAGTACGTAAGTTCTTTTAGAAGAAAAATAAGACTAGTGAAAAATATTAATAACTAGAAATAGACACTTTCGTCCAGAGGGAATTTTTTAGCGCATTTTATTGAGGTATAAGCACAAACGAGAATACAAAAAGAAGTCCTAAATGCTTTACAACAACAATATATCTAAACTAAAAGCTTCAACTTCTTGTCTCAAAAAATACCTAAACACTTGGTTTTGAAGCAATATCGATTTTAACAAGTTTTACTACAGTATGATAGAAATCTTTCAACGTCTAGACCCCTGTGGAATATATTGGCAGTCGTGGTAATAAAAGTCACATTGGAATTTTATATCTGTCAGTTTAAGGTTATGTCAGGATTGCCATTTCAACAAATACAAACATTCTTGTTAAATACATAAAAATGTTAGTAACAAAAACAACTACAGCTATTCAAAATGATTTGCAGCATTTTTATAGTGATATAGTGACCTTAAGCATTTTTCATACACAGCACCACCTAGTGCTCGGCATTAAACGTCTTGTAAAAGTTAAGTTTATCTGTCAAAATTGTATAGGTTATATTATTAAGTAGCTTTACTCATCACTGCCAAATAGTCCAGTCAAATGGTAATTCGAGGTGGAAAGTTCTGGTGTAATTGGTTTTAGTGGCTTACTTTATGTTTTTTGGGGTGCTGAACACGAATCTGAAGTTGTCCAACAAAATTTTTTTCGGCAAATATGAGAAATCATAAAAAACCACTAAAAATCACAGTTTTTTTTAGTTTTTGGCTTATAGCTTACAAAGTAAGCTTTTTACGCAAAAGATGACCCTATATTAAAATAAAGACGAGAAAATTTCCTACAATTCATGTTCGTATCAGTTTTTTGTACGACATATGGTTTTCGCGCTAAGAGGCGTTGAAAAACTGCCGAAAATCAGTTGATTTTGGAAAATAGCAAAAAACAAATTTTTTACAGCCTTTCCGTTCATAGCACTAAAACTAAGCATTTCTTTGTAAATATTATCCTATACTTCGAAAGAGCAGATAAAATTCTGTACAATTTATGTGTAAATAATTTTTTCGGACTTTCAATAGTTATGAGAAAAGCAATGACGAATGCATGAAGTAGTCAGTCTCCTCCTTTTTGGAGGCATATACTTAAATGCATCATTATACGTCTGCGCAGATATGTAAAACGTTAACCTTAGGTTATATAGGTGCAACAAAAAGATAAACAGCGATTCATGGTTGATTAATATGAAAACTGTGTATTTTTACCAATATAATAAAACCGGTATGTGACGTATTCAGCTAGCGGACTATCTTGTGACCTTCAGCTCCACCTCTTTCTGCTGATAGAGATATGAACAGATATTGCTGCTGATTGTTAGTACCATGATAACTGTTTAAAAAATCTGTACATTGGTAAGCCCAAGGTTGATGTGAAAAACAAGGTTGGCCCTTATGTTAAAGAAATTGGGAGAACATTTTTACTTTTACGGAAAACAGTGATGAGGAATGTTAATTTTCATTAGACCAGTTAATAGCTCAGACAGAGGGTGAATACATTCCCCAAAACAGTAATAAAGCATTTACTGGAGAGATATGGGGAGGAAGGGAGGATGTAATCATATCAAAGATTAAACAGAATACGATCGTATGTTTCAAACATACTGGCCAGATCCGTGGTACACCGAAAAACGTCTTCGATTAGTTGAAACAGCAGCTGTTATAATTCTTGAAGAGATAAGATCTGTAGCGTATGTCGTGGATGATTATCCCCCTCCAGATTCTTTCTTGCACGAAAATGAAAGCCTTGTTCCTGAGGTTCTCAATCTTTTCTTTGAAATGCTGATACTGAAGAAGAACCGTGAGGACAGTAATAAATGAAAAAAAAAAGTTTTAGCCATTTCACAGTGTTATTAGCGTTGTCAGACCTAGTTCTTTGCCTTACAAATTGGACTATGAGCTTTTTTTATAAGAAGTATGGGTCACGAAAACTAATTGATATTATGTCAGCCTTGGGACTTTGCACCTCTTATTCTGAAGCTGTTCGTTTGGAAGTGTCAGTAATCATGAGACCATCTTTACGAATAGACTCCACAGCTTTCCATCAATCCGTTCATGACAACACGAATTTTAACACTCGTACACTGAATGGGTATAATACCTTTCATGCAATGGGGTGTATACATTTGATAATCCCAAGAAATGCTATTGCTCCAGATCAGAGAATTGTCCTCCGAGTGAAGAAAATACCACCAGCTCAACTAGTTGGCGAGATAGGCGCCGTTTCCTTGAAAATTTTTGAGAAAGCAGGTTCTCCTGGCTTAAAGGATTTCCAAAAGTTTTTTGTTTCATCCGATACTATCACACCCTGTTTGGCGGACCTAATTTGGCTTTACAGCAAGTGGAAAGATGTGCTCAGCATTCCAAGATGGAGTGGTTTCATGGAGCAAACCACAAGTGGTCTCCTTTGTTGCTTGCGTGCCATTTATCAATGCTCCACCGAGCGATTCAGCAGTATATATACAGCTTTACTCACTTCCGTAGAACAATGAAAATCTATGAATCAGCAAGCATCTGTGAACACTTTCGACCTGCCGAGGCTGGCTTGGGAATGAAGAAGATCCTGAACAATGGGGTTGGAAGACAACCATAGATGGTCTGGAGCCAGTAACCACGCTAGAACCACCAGCACCTCAAGCCGTTTGAAACTTATTTCTTGCAAATGCAAGAAGACCTGTCAGAAAAACTGTGGATGAAAAAAGCAGGCCTCAAGTGCTCCAATATGTGTGTGAACTGCGAAACCAGTTGCAATAACATGTCTCTTACTGAAATCGAAGAGTACGGGGATGACCCGGAACTTCCTGAAGTACTTGAATGTAACTATGCATAAATAATTCCATTTCACCTTTATTTTTTTACTCATTCACTTTTATTTATGTGTTCAAAATATGTATCCTAATACAACTATTCCATGTTCAAACAATTAAAACTAAGTCATTAATTATATTTAATTTATTTTTTTAGATGTAGAGGAACCGGAAGGCATCCTTGCAGAAATCATGGAACCTTTGACCAAGCGGGGTTGGTTTGACTGACGAGGTTCACTTCAATGTCAATAATCATTTAACAATAAGCGTTTTATAAAATACCTACCTATATACCCATGTTATTATATGTATTGTTTAACATTGCACAGTTTTCATATTAATCAACCATGAATCGCTGTTTATCTTTTTGTTGCACCTATATAACCTAAGCTTAACGTTTTACATATATGCGCAGACATATAATTGTGCATTTAAGTATATGCCTTCAATAAGGAGGCGACTGACTACTTCATGCATTCGTCATTGCTTTTCTCATAACTATTGAAGGTCCGAAAAAATTATTTACACATAAATTGTACAGAATGTTATCTGCTCTTTCAAAGTATAGGATAATGTTTACAGAGAAATGCTTAGTTTTAGTGCTATGAACGGAAAGGCTGTAAAAAATATGTTTTTTGCTATTTTCCAAAATCAACTGATTTTCGGCAGTTTTTCAACGCCTCTTAGCGCGAAAACCATATGTCGTACAAAAAACTGATACGAACATGAATTGTAGGAAATTTTCTCGTCTTTATTTTAATATAGGGTCATCTTTTGCGTAAAAAGCTTACTTTGCAAGCTATAAGCCAAAAACTAAAAAAAACTGATTTTTAGTGGTTTGTTTATGATTTCTCATATTTGCCGAAAAAAAATTTGTTGGACAACTTCATATTCGTGTTCAGCACCCTAAAAAACATAAAGTAAGTCACTCAAAACAATTACACCAGAACTTTCCACTTTAAGCTCTTTTTGAACACCATTTTACTGGACTAAAAGTTAAATTTAATTTATAAAACTCCACCCCCCTCTAGACGTTGAAAGTTTTCGATCATACGGTATCTTCTCCTAACAGTAATTTACTCTAAATCAGAAACAGTAACATAAAAAGAGTGGCAAATTTCATCCAAAAATACATCTAAATTAAGGAGCTTCAAATCTTTAAACAAAAAATTTTCTACATCACAGCAGCACCAACAAACAAATTGAAAATTGCATCACTCGAAAATTTCCAGCCATATTGAATTGCTAAGGTTGCATTTATCATTTGGACAAATTAAAAATTGTACGATAACAATTTCCATTAGCAGATATTAAGAGTAAACATTGCCAGGTATATATTTATATACTTGTTCAGGTTCCACAAACGAGTTATTAAGTGCAAATCTTGATTCAGAAATATGAAGGGTTCGATTGTAGCGATTCTCCTCCTTTCGGCCTTTGCAGCAGTGGTATTACCCCAAGGTGCAACTTTCTTAGTCATTTACTAGGTTTCATGAATGACATTGTCAGAATCTTAAAACTATATACAAATACAATACAATTTTAATAAGGCACTCTAAGTTGTCTCATGCTTACTCGTAAATAGCATTATTATCTTTTAGATGTAGACATGTCATGCCAGCTATTGGGAATTTCTGCACCTCTTACTATTTGCAAAGCAGAACTCGATCTTCTCGTTTCCCGTCTTGGTTCATGCAAGTCAGGTTATGTATGATGTATGCTGTTGAGACAAGGAGATCAACCCAGCCTTAATTAACTGTTACTGTAATTTATCACTTTGTCAGCTTTTCTAATCCATAAACCACTTTGTGCTATGTAAAGGTACCTAGTAATGTTAAATTAAATAAATCAAATACAATGTGTGCAACTGTTACTACCACGTGCAACAGCCTAGAACTTATCAGTGCGATGAAAGCATACTACTGCTGAAAAGGCGTAAGTATAGGTATACGAATGTTAAGTTTTACGACATCTGTGGACGTGACGAAAGTTTGGAATCAAAGAAAAATACGGAGTCATATGCCTTGTTATTAATAGGAATTGAGGTATGTTGTTTTACAGTAATATAGAATCATCTATCCACAATTTGAATAGGGGCTTATGTCATTTTTCGTATTATTGTTATGCTTGTGTGTTACGAACACATTATCTATTACTTCGACACGAAGTGTACGAAGTATTGAAATTCCCTCATATCAAAAACCACTCTGAGTCAAATATCTCTAAAATTCGAGCCAACCGACTAATGAACCCACGATATCAAATCTCCGTCTCGGCGGTGCGGATCTTTTGGTGAAGATCCCAGCCCACTAGATCAATCCCCCGTATTGGGGGGTGCCTAAACGTGTTGTGCGGGGGATGTATGTTCGTATGTGTACACGATTTCGGTCGCCAGGAACCTTCCTGAAGTCTTGGATCGTTTTCATACGATAGGTCCTCCGAAAATGAAGGCAACATCAACTTTTGAGCTATGGTCGTCGGCAAAAAAACTTTTTTTTGTTTTTTTTTTTTGATAAATAACTGGTTCATAGCATTTCATTGTATTAGCGAAACGGAGTGATGCTGAGTATCGAAGTATTCTTGGAAAGCACGGCAGGGCGCTTTTCTTGGGTGGGGGGTGCCGTATATTTTTTATTTATTTTCTCCTACCGACTACCGTTGCCCCCCGGAACCGCTCGCGCATTACTTCAGGGGGCGCGGGCGTCACTTAAACCTAAGCCTTAATTAAGTGAAAATCTAGACCGCCCGTGCCGGGAGTTGAACTCTCGACCGCTCCGGACCGAACGATCACGATTTTCACTGTGACCTCGGCTGCAACGACGAACACATTATCTGAACCATCTTATCTGAACCATGTTATGTGAACTACATTATCTGCGCCATCTTATCTTAGTCATTTTATCTGAGTTATTCTCTCTGAACTATTTTATCTTACAGTTCAATTCGTTTGTGCAGTTAATTAAATGGTTAGCTCCTATCATATAGGCAATCTTGTGTACTTATTTTTGGAAGGTTGAAAAACTGTCCTTATCTTTGAAACTTTGGGGAATTTTGGCACATTTGCTAGTTTCTGGAAGATAAGAAACTGGGGCATTTCCTGTAGAAACTGATGGTTTAGCTGTAATGCAGAGAAGGTGTGGACTGGAGTGTTCTGAGTTTTGTCTTTCAATCGAAAGGATTATCGGCACACCAGTTCCCAAATTAGTTTCCCTGACATTTAGCGAATTCGTAGAGAAGTATATTTTGGTTCACGAAATTTCTTTTCGCAAATTGGCACATCAAGGACACTTCTCATCACATGGGCAAGAAGCTAAAATTTGAAAGCAATTTACGCATAAAAGGCGTCGTGCACTTACAAGGGCGTTCATCAACTAAGGTAGATCGTTTAGATTCGCTACGTTCTGGTAGGCTATATGTGGGTCGTTTATTTCAGCCCTTTCTTTTTTTGTGGAGATTTACTGAGGTCCCTGCAGCCTTAGCTTCGACGGCAGAGCTGGAGTGGGTGTTAATGGGCCATAAGCCTTTCGCTAAGGAACATTTAACTTCCAACGATTGTTTTTTGGCTTTATTTTAAGTAATCCGCTGGATTGAAATTCGGTTAGGTACCTGTAAATGCGTCACTGATTAATCGTTGGGGGGTTGTTGGTTAATTGAGCTTTGAGTTTCTTTCATATCGCGATTATTTTCACCGTAATTTAAAATAAGAAATCACTTTCATGAACCGCTGCTAGTTGTTATCTTCAATTAATTATAAGAATATAAAATAACCCAGAACCTAATTAAGCTTGTAGTGTGCTTAACTAAACTAAACCACACTAAAATAAACAGGTAGACTGTTTTATGGTATTACTAATTAAATATATGTTCGAATATGTGTGTAGTTGCTAAGTACAACCCAGGTCAGTGATTACTCAAGGTTAATAAAAATGAACAAGCACGCTCATATACCTATGTTTGTCTTGATTTTGTTTTGTTTCCTACAGGTGTGCCCTTAAGTATTTTATTTCAGCAGTTGGGATCAGAAATGGCATGTTTGGGATCCCTAGCCAAAGCTATTATCTTCGAATTACAGGGTGGGCCCATACATTTTTTTCAGAGCTAGATCAGTAAGTTTTTTTGAGCTTTACAGAGATCCTTAAGGTAAACGAACCCGAGGATAACGCCCCTGCTGCTAACCGAGTGCCTGCAGTTTCCACCTCCTATCCCTTCTGTGAAGTTCAACGTTTATTACCCCTTTTGTTTTGAGGGCTAATAATCAGTTATCTGAAACTTGTTTTCTGAACTATGTTATCTGAGCCATGTTATATGAACTACTTTAATCGAACGATGTTATTCGAACCATTTTATCCGAGCCATATGTTATGTGAACCATGCACTCTGAAGTATGTTATTTATACTACTTTATTTGAACCATGTTATCTCAATTGTTATTTGAACCGTGTTTTTTAAACCATATTATCTCAACCATGTTATTTAAGCTATACGATGCGATCTGCCGTATCTGAGCTACTTATCTGAGCTATTTCATCTGAACTATCTTATCTGAGCCATGTTATATGAACTACTTTAATCGAACGATGTTATTCGAACCATTTTATCCGAGCCATATGTTATGTGAACCATGCACTCTGAAGTATGTTATTTATACTACTTTATTTGAACCATGTTATCTCAATTGTTATTTGAACCGTGTTTTTTAAACCATATTATCTCAACCATGTTATTTAAGCTATACGATGCGATCTGCCGTATCTGAGCTACTTATCTGAGCTATTTCATCTGAACTATCTTATCTGAGCTACTTATCTGTACTATCTTATCTGATCGATGTCATCTGAGCTACCATTTGAGGTATTTTATGTAATCTATTATTTAAAGTATCTTATCGAAGTTGTCATTTGAACTATCATCTGGACCTTCGTTATCACAACTATCATATTGAACATGAAAACTTTCTTTTTCATAAATTTCTAAAGGGAGGGGCGGCATCTAAAACATTCTTTTTACATATCTATATATTGTTAAGCTTTTGAAGGGCGTCTGTATTTTTATTATTTTCATTTTATGAAAAGCAGCCATAATATTCCCACATTTTTTATAAATAATGTGCCCGGCTAATATTTGACTAAACTTATAATTAATTCGTTCTATTTCAGGGTTAGGTGGCTACATCTAAATAAAACTACTATAAACTTGCGTTTGCTATGATTAACTATTTACGGTCCTATTTTAAAATAAACATTTAATAGTAAGAACTCTGTATATCGCTATTCTTCTAATAGCATTTGACAACTGGGTTATACTTAAATTTTTAACTGATCTGAACAAATACAAAACCAAAATGGTTTCATTGCTTCGAGAATATGTAAACAAGCTGATAATTTTAATTAATTTCTCGATGTCCACGCAATTAACGCTGTTGCTATGCAATAACAATGAAATGTAAGTATTCTGCGTCATATACAAAACACTTCTACCCACGCCACAAACCGGAAGTGACGCGTCAAAGGACGCTAAGAAAGCACATTCACAAAACTAACACTTTTAGAAGGCAAATCTGATCTTTTGATGGCTTCTTCGTTGTAAATAGAGCTACCTTCCTCTCGCTGCAACTGCAACGATGCTCTGGGCTACTAGTTGTTGTTTGCCTGCAGTTAGCAAGGCTCAAATCTGGATCGTAACTCACCTGGTAAACGGCTAATGCTCTCGGACAGCTCTGGAACCGCTTCCAACGAAGCTGGGGCCTCAAATCCCGTAATTCGCTGTGCTACATGGCCGCTTCTCTCTTATTCACTCGTATAGGAACTTATAAAGCTGGCTGAACCTCCTTAGAATATGTCCAAAACACCACAGCTTCCACTGTACCACTTCAACGCCTTGTATTTTATCTGTGCGGAAGTCCAATTCAAGATAAAAAGTTTTCACAAGTAACCCAGGACACAATCACTCAATTAAACAACAGTTTTAATTGACTTGGGAATTTATTAACATAAATAAAATAACTTCATTTTTATGGCAGCTTGACAATTTCACAACCAAAGCTTTCGAAGAAGCTACCCCAATTGTTTTGTTTAGAGTTTACAGATTGTTGCATTAGTTGCCAAGCCTGCTCTGATTTTATTATGTTTTAAACAAAGACACAACTATTCAAAAACGTCGTTATGCAATTATTTTCATGGCCTTTGCTATTTTTCAACCACTCTGAAATTCAAGTTATTACATTTACTGAACATTCTTATAATAAATATTTGTTTTGCTGGTTATGATACTAATTATTATTAATTATTATGCGTAATATAAATGTTCATAGCAATATATACAGGGTGTTTCTAAAATAAGGGGACATACTTTGCAGACGCATTTTATGATAAAAAATAAATCACAACGTTATAATAAACCCTTGGCCGTAAACGAATCCTTTCTAAGGTATTAAGTTTTTCACTTTTAATGTAGTTAACAATAAAAACAAGTCATGAATTTTATGTAGCAAACGTTTTATGATCTGACTGCAGTGGTTTTGAAATACTCTTGATAAAGCTTTGCAGCCTCGCCACCATTGCCATTAACATGACCGTACATACAAATCATAGCCTTTTCACAAAAAGGAAAATTTAGCATTGCATTACTAAAACTGAATTTGACTTATTTCCGCCAAATTTCAATTTTAGACTCATTTGATCAACAACTTCACTACATAATTTTGATCACATTATTCACATTTACGACTACAAGCAATGTAAACCGTTCACTTTTAAAGTGACCCACATTCAAACTTTAGATCTTAACATATTAGAAAAAATGCATTTTCAGACAAATGTTTATTAGAACTTTTTTATTTATATTTGAACATAGAATACGTATGCACAGGGCCGCGCCAAGCCAGTGTGCAATGTGTGCACCGCACACGGGCGGCCAAATTCAGGGGCGGCCAAAAAGGTTTAAAAATTATATACAAATAAAAAAAAAAGTCCTTTTTTTTACTTTACAAAATTTTAGAAGTTCAAAAATATGTACCTATATAGGTACAAAAAATGTTTCTTTGTGTAAATGAACACCTGATAATATGGTTACATGGATTATTGTTTATGTAAATTCTCGAAGTTAGTTTTTATTCCTTGGCGGCTAATTGTTAAACGAAGCCAACTTGAAGGAACGCTTTCCTTGCATCTTTATGCAATGATTACAAAAAAGCCGGATATTTATCAGAAGCAACAAAACGTGACTTTTCAGAAAACTTGCGGCTGGCGGCTTTTATTGACTGTGAAACATATCGTATTTATGAAGTAGGTATTTATATTATTTTTGATCGGGGTGTCGGCGATCTCTTTTGTCGGTAAGTACCTAATTGTTTAAAGCTGATTTTAAGAAATATAATATTATATGATGCTTACATTAATGCTGTGGTAATATGGGTGCAATGATAATTATTTGGTCATTTAATTTTTGAATTGGCTGCAGAGAAGATCGAGTAGAGAAAATTAATTTTGTTAGTGATTGTGTTTTGAAGAAAGTTGAAGAAAAGTTATAAATATGGTAAGTACCTAAATACATATCAATCATATATCAATCAATACACAGATAGTTACCTACATATTCTTAAATCGTATTAAGTAATAAAATTGTTATAATTTTTCTAGAACAGAAAAACGAAAAGGCTATCGGGTTTTCAGTATCGAAAACAAAGTCTACAAAAAAAAGAAGAAAAGAAAAAACTGGCCAATACTTTAGAAAAATATTTGAAGCCAGAAAATGTGTCAGCGGAAGCATTAGAATCAAGCTCTAGTTCTCTTTCCGGGTCACTTAATGAGCCTTGCGTCCAAGAAGTCGAAATGAAAATTATGAGGGAAGATTCCGAATCTGGGGAAGAGAAGGTGACTTCATCTGACTCGGAGTCTCCAAAACCAGAGAGAACAGAAGTTGGTGACGCTGAAGAAGCCAGCACGTCATCCTCATCAAGGCTTTCTGAACTAAAGAAATTTGGCTGCTCATCAGATTCACAGCAGTCGCAGCAGGACACAGCAACCTCAGATGATCCCGGAGAGTGGCCTGAGATAATATCAACAACATTAACAAAAATTTTAGTAGAAAGAGGGCCTGTCCAGGTAACGCAATTTAATTTCCCAACTAATGAAAATGGTCGAAGGTTTTCGAAAAAATATTTCTACCGTTCTCTTCCAAATGGAGAAGAAATTAATAGACCGTGGTTAGTTTATTCAATAAAAAATAATGCAGTTTATTGCTTTTGTTGTACAATATTTGGCAAAATTAAAAACAATTTTTCTCAAAAGGAAGGTGTTTCTGACTGGCAGCATTTGTCACTATGGATTTCAAGGCACGAAAAAAGTGATACTCACAATGCAAATGTTAAAAATCAGTTAGAACTTATAAAATTGTTATCAAAAGAACAAACTGTAAACCAGACGCAACTACGTTTGTTGAATGCAGAAGGAAAGCACTGGCATGCTGTGATTGAGAGAATAATTTTAATAATACAATATTTGTCACGACAGTGTCTTGCTTTACGCGGGCAATCTAATAAATTATTTGAAAGCAATAACAGTAATTTTTTAAAAGCTGTTGAGATAATCTCAAAATTTGATTCTGTTATGTCAGAACATGTGCTTCGGACCCAAAAGTCACAAAAAGATGAAACACGAATGGTAAATTATTTAGGGGACAAAATTCAGAATGAAATAATAGATGTCATTGGTAACAAAATTAGAAATAATATTTTGGATTTAATTAGAAAATGTAAATACTATTCTATCATTCTTGACTGTACACCGGATATTAGTCATATCGAACAAATGACTATAATTTTTAGATTTACAATGTTGAATGAGTCCTCAAAAAGAAAATTGAAATGCGCGAGCATTTTATAGAATTTTGTCCTATTAATGATTCAACTGGAGTGGGTTTAAGTGAATTTTTAATGAATTTACTTTCAAAGTTGAATTTAAATATTTACGACATGCGTGGCCAAGGGTACGATAATGGAGCAAATATGAGCCGCAAACATAATGGTTTGCAAAAAAAAATTTTAGAAAGAAATCCGCGAGTATTTTTTGTGCCGTGCACCGCCCATACTTTAAATTTAGTAGTGAACGATGCTGCTAAAGTTTCCTTTGAGACTTCTGGTTATTTTGATATAGTTCAAGAATTATTTGTTTTTTTTCTGGGTCGGTAAAAAGATGGTCAATTCTGAAAAAACACACAACAAATTTAAATTTAAAACCACTTAGTGATACACGGTGGTCTAGTAGAATAGACGCTGTGAAGCCCCTGCCTTACCAAATTGGGCAAATATATGATGCATTGGTAGAAGTAATTGAAGATCGTTTATCAGTACAAGACCACAGTGCTTCACATCAAGCCAAATCTTTGGCATTAAAAATTCAGAGTTATAAATTTTTGTGCTCAACAATTATTTGGTACAATATTTTAATCAAAATTAATGTTTTGAGCACGATGATGCAAAATCCTACTATAAATATAAAAACTTGCTTAGAGCATTTTAAAAATTTGTTAGATTTTTTCTTAGCTCTTCGATCAGATGAAGAATTCAATAATGTTCTTACTGACGCTAATACACTTGCGGATGAACTCGGTATTGAACCTAATTTCCTTGCTGTTCAGTCTGTTAGACCACGAAGAAAACCCAGACAATTTGATTATGAACACAGTGATGAACCAATTATTGATCCAAAAAATTATTATAAAGTTAACGTTTATTTTAATATATTAGATCAAACTTTATCGTCTTTAAGAGACAGATTTGAGGGAATAACAAGATATGATACTATGTTTGGATTTCTCTATAATATGTTTGATTTAACGGAAAACGAGCTATTACAATGTTGTAAAGATTTACATCTTCATCTAACTGATGATTCTAGAAAGGAATCAGATGTAGATGGAATAGAATTATTTGAAGAGATAAAATCTTTAAAATTACATCTTAAACCTACTTTAGCTGAAAAGCATCAGTTAGAGCCCCAGTCAATTTTTGAATATATTTTTGAAAATCAGCTCATAGCATCATTTCCAAATATGTCAATAGCTCTTAGAATATTACTCACGTTAAAGAATTTGCGGAGAAAAAAGCTAGGAAAGTTGCTTTTTTATAATTTTCTAAAATGTTGTTTTTTTATTAATTTTATTCCACTATTTTTTTGTAAATTTTATTGTTAATAAAACTTTTTTAAAATTTCTGTTTTTCACTTAAATTAATTTGATTTGTTACAGTTAAACTAGGTATGTACTACATAAAATTTATATTTTACAACAAAAATGTAAATTTTGGGGCGGCAAATTTGGCTCTGCACACAGGCGGCCATTGATGCTGGCGCGGTTCTGCGTATGCAAAGTGTGTTTCCTTATTTTAGAAACACACTTTATATGCAGTGTTTCTCTTCTCACTTTCACACCCCTACGTCTCCGTTATTTATTATAATTTTGGTTAGTAAACCAGGACCTACTGTGATCAAAAATAAATGCAAAAAATTGAAAAATTATACTAGACTTAGTTTTACTGAAAAAAGTTGTTCAGAATCACAGAAACATTAGAAATCTTAATTTTTTTTTGAAAAATTATTATTAACTATTTTAACTTCTCACCTTCACTCAGCATTACAACTACTGTGCGTCATACGGCTACGCCCTACGGATTACGCTGCACTATAACGCACAATCAGCGTTAGGTACGTTACTCCGAGCGCCTGACAAGGAGGACTTAAAATAGCCCTACGCCGACCTCCAGTTCTTGTGCGACTTTCGCTCTGAAGATGCAAGCTGGAAGGTATTGCAAAACGTTAGTGAATATGGGTGCACCAATAGCAACAAGGCGAAATCTGCCTTAGTGTCCTCCTTCTCAGGGTACTCAAACAACACGAGCCACCAAAGAGCATGACCATCGCTTGGATTCTTGCTTGAGTTCACAAGGTGCAAGTAACATTAAGCCAGAGATGCTGGGTGTACACTTGTGCTCCTAAAAATGGAATACACTTACTGTTGTTCCAATTTGAAAAGTCGTATTATTCGTATTATTAATAAATAAAAATTTTATACGATATTTTTATTGAACTTATTTCTTGTAATTTAATACAACAAACAATTTCACTTTATCGATGTTTCAAACCAACCGGTAGTACAAAACTATAAAATATTACAAAAATCGTTTGCAATACTTGTATTCCATTTTTATGAGCACAAGTGTACATCCACAAATACTACTAAGTCTAAGCCGGTCGATATGCCTTGGGGAAGGAAGTCCACAAAGTTTGGTAATTTTAGACGTTCACATTTTCTAATGCCATTAATTTAATTTTCACTTTCTGAATACTCAAACCTCTGATCGCCATTTGCTCGACTGACTTCACGTACTGCAACAAAGCAGAACATATTTTGAAAGCTATTAAAACCGTGCAAAGAAGAGGTGCCCTGCAAGTTATTTATTCAAAGAATTTCCACCAATTCAATTATACTTTTGCTTAATTTACTTTATCTACTAGCAACATGATATTGTACATTTTCGTCATAGAAACAAAATATGAAAGGCTACTCATAACTCTCAAGGTACTTGTCAAATTGTTTCTCCCTCAAACTCATGGTAACAATGCAACTACAATTAACCTCTTAGCAACCATACAATGAGGCAATCCTTGATGTTACTTACATATTCTAATTTTAAATGTCATTATGACATTTTAAAATTTCATACTATTTTTACGAATATGCTAGTAGATAAAATATTGTATGCACCACGGGAGATATTCATGTTTTTTACCTTCGGTTGCCTCTGGCCCGAGGTCTGTAACACATGTCAACCTCAAGCAAAAAACATATTCATATCTCCCTTAATGCATAAATATCTATTATATCTCGTTCATACGACCTTTTCACCTGGTTAAATAGGATCTCTTTAAAATTAATATTAATCTCGATAGAATGAATTATTACTTGAGAATTAGATTTGACTCCAAATTATTTGAATTTAGCTGCATTTTATTTGGAATTTGCTTTTACCACTCTTTGTATTTATCAAAACATTAAAACACTTTTTACGTTCTTTACGAAACGCCTTTTGTAGTATGCTGGTTTATATTTCATAAAATAAAACAATATGACAAGATTCTTATTGATACATCAGCAGACTGTTAGCAAGGAGCAATTTATACCTTTCAGTCTTTAAAACACCCGCTCCTTAAGTCACATGCAGTCTTCGTAATGTCTTGAAACGGTGTATTCATAGTGGTATGGTCGTTATCATATTGTATTATATATGTCGCACCTACTTAGTGTAATTTGGGTTAAGAGTTAGAGCAGCGGATAGCTCAAGGGACACTTGCTGAACTTCTCTCTTTGAATGCAGTTATTTTTTCTTTTCATTATGTAAAGTAATTGTTAATTTTTAATCTGTGTGTTCAATAAAGACAAATTTATTATTTATTACAGATTATTCAGTTCATGAAATAGACATTTAAGTCATGATTTGGAACCAGATCATGTAAATTTAGGTTTTTCACATGTATAATATTTCGAAGTTATCTTAGCTAATCCGAAGTCCTCTGTTGAAACTTGTAGTATTGTTAGAAATTCTAGTGACATTGCGTTATATTGTGGTGGTATTAGAAAAACAGTTCGTCAAAATTATGTGGGTTATCGGTTTCAACCCAACTTAAGTAGAGATTTGTGTTTCGATGAATAGCTGAGTATTCAGTATTATTCCCGATTCTTGTTTGTGGATAGTTTCGGGATAGCACTTATATAGTGGAATTAAATAAACCCAGCGGTGTTTGCAAAGCCGTAAATATCCATGTGGGCAATTGGTGATGCCATTTCATTCTATTCTTTAAGTATTACTGAATCAACAACTCCAGATTATTCTACGTAGGACTGGAGAAAGCACATTAAAGTTGCTTTCCATCTCGAGCAAGCAAGATGCAACTGCGAGCTAATTATACTTTTATTACAGGGCTTTTTGATTGTTGGGTTTTTTATTGGTGGTTTTTATTTGTGGCTTTCCTGCTTGTGGTGTTTGGTTTTAATCTTCATTGCAAGTTTTGATATTCAATAATATCGGAGAATTTTTCAATTTAAATGTTGCGAATTTTTGGTTGTTTAAATTGGTGGCGTCTGTATTTAGTTATATGTATTTAGTTTAGTGTCAACCCACTCCCTCCTATCGTACCTAATTAGCAGGTTCCATTAAACTCAATGGTCACTAAACTGTGCTAGGCATCAGAATTGGCTATGTGGCTTGTTTTAAAGAGTGTTATGATGGTCCTTGGTTTAGTTTGCTGGTATTAATTGTTAGAACATTCAACGGCTAACAACACCTTATCATAAATTTAGTATATAGCCCTAATAGTTAGTATACAAACCCTTGAAGTCCTGGTGAGTTACATACAGTACACACTAATAATTTTTCAGGGCAAGCAGTGAAAGTACAAGATGAGAATGTATTTCTTTACAATTTTAATAAAACTTTCTAGAGCTTGACAATATTTTGATTACATTTTAAAACAAAAAGATCAGTCTTGAGAATTTAAACATGAAAAAGGTAATGCTTCTAATATTTTATGCACTACTACCACATGGTTGTCAACTGGATTGGAAAACTATACCGGGTTTAGCACTAGACTCTTGTGGTAACTTGACGCCTCTGTTGATCGAACAAAGTTTTTCAAACGCAAGTATTTATCACTGAGCAATATTTCACAATGTATAATATACAAGTAGTAAAATTTTATTATTTTTTATTGCAAAAAATATGGGTCACATCGGTTTTGCGATTTAGTACACTAATACCGGTATTTATATTTAGTTCACGGCTTGTGAAAGTGGAAACAAAATTGTATAATTCTACTAGGCTTAAGTACTCCACTAAAACAAAATCCTTAAAAAAATACGAAATGTTTATTAGTATGTTTGTTATTTACAAATGCACATGAAAGATGAAAGGCAACAACATATATAGCACTTCAACAAGATTGACTAAAGTAACGTAACTACTTAACCTAATTGTCTTGAGGGTATTCCAGCTTGTCTGTCCATGGGACAGACGTGGACACGTATACTGAAAGAAACAATCGTTTAGAGATAAGTGGCTAAAGCAGTAAGCAAATCTCACCTACACTAATGACTTGTGCGCAGGTACTTCGTCTTCGACTTCTACCACCAGCCGTGTCCTCCGCTTATCTGGCTCCCATGCCATCCTCCATGCGCCCAACCATGGTTGATCGGGGGCTCCTTCAGGAGCACCGTCTTAACCACAGGCACGGGCACGTGAATTTTCTTCACGTGCGTGTGGTGCACTGTGTGGATATGGTGCGGCACGTGAATGATGAAGTGAGTGCTGCAACCGAGGGAGAAAGTTAGAAAATTGTTACAGGCACGTGCTCTCGTTGTAAACTAGTGTCGTTCTAATTAAACAACAGCGATGTGACTGAATGGTAATTAATTGATAATTTGTGGGTGCCTCCGTCGTGATTGCAGGTACTTTCTCTGCTATATGTAAGAAATACCAATGATTGTACTGAATGTAGTATGCCGATTTGGAATAGCGACAATCCTCACGCTATAATTGAAACGCTCGTTATTCCACTGAAAATTGGAGTTTGTTATATCTGCAAGAAAGTTCAGGGACGAGTTATTGCAATCTTTTTTAAATAAACTTCAAGACGATGGGCTACAAGAAACTAACAACTCACCTCAATTAATTACTACAAAATGTTATTGAATGAGTGAGAAGACATTGTTTGGTCGAAAAAGGCAGATATTTTCAATTTTTTTTGTTATGATCACTACATTAAAAAAATGTTGAAAATATCTTCCTTTTTCGACCAAACAATTTTAAACTAGTCTTCTCACTCCTTGAATAACAATTTGTAGTAATTATTTATTATCTACTTATTTAGTTTATTTATTTATTTATTTATTTACGATCTACTTATTTATTTACGACTTATTCATTTAATTACGATTTATTTATTAATCTACTATATTTACTTTAGGTAATTTACTTTATTACGATTTATTTATTGATTTAGTTTATTTAGTGCATCGTATTAGCTTATTTTATTTTATTGTAAGTTACAACATCCACTTATTGCCTAAGGGCAGATTGTAGATACTCCTAGCAAATTTTTAAAAAAATCATAACATTAGCTCAGATTCATCTCTGTTACTGTTGCTCAATAACAGATTGTTCTTGAAAATGGCATTTAATACATTTTTTCCACGACCGGGAGTAGAAGTCCGTTTCTATATCATCAAAATTGTGACAGAAGTAGAACATTTGCTCCCTAGAGACTAAATAAGACAAAAATTTTCCTAGGGAGTTTTCATTATGACTGACACAACAATTATGCCAAATTCGAGGTTATCAGGTTAGGTTTTGCGTCAGTTTTGACACAAACTGACGCAAAAACTAACCTGCTAACCTCGAATTTGACATATTTGTGAGCTCTTGTCATAATGACTTACAGTGCCACCAACTTTAAAATTTACCATAGGTTACTAATTTTAAAATAATTGTAACTAAAATGTCAATAAATGACGTTTAAAAAAACGGGTTTTTCGTTTTTAATCTTCCTGCAACGAGAAAAAAATAGTATATGCAACTCGGAGAGAATGCTATTTTGCTTCAGTGCAATTTCTCTCCCTTATTTCATAATCTACTATTCTATTCCAAGTGACATAACATAACCTAAAATTAACATTACAAACATTTCTCGAGTCGTAGTAAATGAACTTTATATTTCATAGCCCGCTGAGAATCAGTTTTCTTTTGAACCTCAGCGGTAAGATCGGAAATGTTCAAATGCTTAATGAAAAAGCCATTTATCTTTTACGAGGTTAAATAAACCAGTTAGACGTGTTGACAACTTATACAAGAAATAGATTAAAACAAAGTTTACGACATGACGATCAGGCCAAGATTAATACGCATCAAGACCTTGTTAAATGCATGTTAGATGCTTAGATCTTTGCTTTGTTTACAACAGTGAAGCAAATGACCAGTTAAAGTAAAAGTGTTACTATGAAAATGATATGAAAATTGATATTTTCAGAAATTTGGTGCTACAAAGTAGTTAGCTTGCAAATGTCCAATCATTCTTAATAAATAAGTAATTTAAACAGCTTTTATCTCCTATGAGATGAAATAAGCAACTACATGTGTTGAAAACGTATGCAGTTATGCACTTATACCAAGTAGTTAGATTGGAAATGTCCAAGCAGTGTTAGTAAATGAGCAATAAAGAGATTTACCTTTGCTGCTGTTAAATTAAAGTTAATAAGTAGTATGAAAACCAGACCAATATTTATATTCGTGAATATCTTTCTAAATTTTGTTAGATGCGTTAAACTTTGATTTCTAAAATACCAAAATAATTCCAAACTAGTATTCAATGAAATCTTTGCTGCTACCCAATATTTGGCTTAGAAATGTCCAAGAAGTGATAGTAAATGATCACTGAAAAAGCCATTTATCTTTTAAGGTGTTAAATAAAGCAGTTAGATGTGTTGACAACTTAAATAGAAAATAGATTAAAACAAAGTTTATGACATGAAGATCAGGCCAATGTTGTTAAACATGTATGTTACATGCGTAGAATGTTGTTTTCTTTCCAACAGTGGTGCAAATGATTGGTTAAAGTAAAGTATTACAATGAAAATTATACAAAAGTTGGTGCTACCAAGTAGATAGCTTGGAAATGTTCAAGCATTGTTAGTAAATTATTAATGAAAAACCGATTTCCCTTTCCTCAAGCGAAAGTAAAGTTAATATCTTGAAGACCAACCAAGATTACTACTCATGAAGACCCTAGCAAATAAAATTAGGTACGTTTAACTTTGATTTTTTTTAAATACCGAAATGATGCCCAGTAATATTCAATCAGACCTCTGTTGCTACCAAATATTTCGCTTGGAAATGAACGAGTGTTAGTAAATAATCACAGAAAAAAGCCATTTATCCTTCATAATGTTAAATATAGCAGTTAGATGTGTTAAAAAGGTTTAAGTACTAGGAATGGAGTAAAGTAAAGTTCATGTTATGAAGATCTGGTCAAGAATGATACGCATCAAGACCTTGGTAAATACGTGAGATGCGTAAAACTTTGCGTTCTTCACAGCATCGATGTAAATAATCGATTAAAGTAAAGATATTAATATGAAAAAGATACGAATCTTCATATTTTCAGGTGTTTGGTGCTACCAAGTAGTTAGCTTGGAAATTTTCAAGCAATGTTAGTAAATGATTAACGAAAAATTGATTTATCTTTCGTTAAGCTAAAGTAAAGTTAATACTATGAAGACCAGACCAGATTGATACCCATGGAGACCTTGGTAAATGATGTTAAGCGCGTACAATTTTGATTTCTTAAAAATACCAAAATGATTGCGAAGGTATATTCAGTCAAATTGCTGCTACCAAATATTTCTCTTGAAAATGTAAAATCAGTGTTATTAAATGATCACTAAAAAAGCCATATATTTTTAATAAGGTTGGATATAGCAGTTAGATGTGTTGAAAACTTATAAGCACAATGAATGGGTTAAACCAAAGTTCATGCCTTACTTAACATTACTTACAGCAGCGGAGCAAATAATCGGTTAAAGTAAAAGTATTACTGTGTAAATGATATCAAAATTAATATTTAATCAAATGTTTGGTGCTACCAAGTAGTTAACATGGAAATGTCAAAGCACTGTTAGTAAATGATTAATGAAAAACCGATTTATATTTCGTCAGGTTAAAGTAAAATTAATACTGTTAAGAACAGACCAAGATTGACACTCATTAATAAATACTTTGGTAAATAATGTTAGATGTTAGAAATACCATAATGATGCTAAAGTAATATTCAATCAAATCTTCGCTGTTACCAAGTATTTACCTTGGAAATGTTCAGGCAGTGTTGTAAATAAATAATTAATTTTGTTATGAAGTTAAATAAAGCAGTGACATGTATTGAAAACTTACTCAAGGAATAGATCAAAGCAAAGTTTATGGTATGAAGACCAGGCTAAAATTGATAAGCATGTAAGTGTATGTTAGATGCGCTGAACTTTGCCTTTTTACAACAGTGATGGAAATAATAGGTTAAAGTAATAGTATTTTATCTTCATCAGTGTTGTTATAGACTCTTAACCAAATTAATTTTAGTATTGTTAAGAGCTTCATTACCGCACTGAGTGCGGTAATGGATATTACCGCACTCAGTGTCAAACTGACAACCAACTAAATTCATCAATATGACACATACTAAGGAAGACAACTCTGGCTTTGCAAGCTATCATTTATCTATAAGCAAGCTTGTAAAATTTTAGTGGCCTGCCAGTAAAAGATGTACAGGGTAGTATAGCCAGTTAAGGAACATTTTCAAGGTGAATACAGTGACTGGATAAATTGGTGTTTATAAGTGAGGAACATATAAAAATATTACTATGAAAATGATACGAAGGTTGATATGATTCAGATGTTTGCTGTACCAAGTATTTAGCTTGGAAATGTCCAAACAGTGTTAGTAAATAATTAATACAGAAGCAATTTATCATGTGTCAGGCTAATAGTATGAAGACCAGACCAAAATTGATACTCGTAAAGACCTAGATAAGTGTAAGTTAGAGTATTAGTAGTATTACTATGACTATTCAATTCACCTGTCATCTGTCAAAAAGTGACCAATGAAAATCCAGAATTCTGACGTTTCTTTACCAATCAAAAAAATATCAGCGGATATATCTTCCTAGAAGGTATTCAAGTGACTATTTTAAACAAATGTGATTTTTATTAGAAAAATTCAATATTAGTGTTCTGTTACTATAGAAATTGCGTAGTTTGTTGCTAGATTTACTGAAAACTAATTTGAAAAAGTAGTTTGGTTCATTAAATAGTCTCTCGAATACCATTCTTAGTCAAAGTTAAGTAGAATATTTTTGCGGTGGTATCACTACTCATGTCCATTGCGCTTGGGATTAGGACTCGTGCTATCGCACTCGTCCTAATCGTACCAAAGCGCAATGGACATTCGTGACACCACCGCAAAAATAGTCGACATAACTTTGACTACTCATGGTATTATAAGTGACTATTCAACACTATAACATATAAGCCAATCACATTGCAGACATTTGCTTTTTTCAACCAATAACAGCCGTATATCACTGAATATTGGGCACCATGCAAAATATTCACAAAACAATGTACGTACTCAAAAAATAAATAGCCTTGTTGCGAAGTATCGCTTAGCAACGGTGTTCTGTCCTTAGTGATATCGCTAGGTTACGTAACACTAAACCCCAACAAACTGTGTGGCTTGTTTTAAAAATTTTAAAATGATGTGTTTTGGAAGTATTCCGTTGAATTTAATTGAGAATGAATAATTATATTAATTGTTGGATTATTTTTCAATAAAGTTAATCGTTATGTATTAATATTGTTAAATAATCGTCCCAAATACCACTCAAAGTGGATATATATTTTTTTAAATATTTTACCATTTACATAGAAATTATTGCAAATTTCACTCAACAAAATCACATTTAAATGTCACTCGCCTTCGGCTCGTAACATTTTTGATGTGATTTTGTATCGTGAAATTTAAACGCAATAATTTACATGGAAATGATAAAATATTTGTCAAAAATATATCCACTGCTTGTGGTATTACCCTTGATTATACAAAATCGATTATACTATAGTAACTTCACTAGGCAACGCAATACATAACTTTTGTCAACTTGATGTTGTTTTCATGGAGATGACTTTCAGCTAGGTTAATACCGGGTGGCCATAAATATCTGATATCACATTACCTTTGGAATCAACACCGCTTTATTAAAGTGTCATTAATGTCATCACAACGAAATTCCTATCTGTCAAAAATGATTACAGGTTGCAAGAAGTTAGAACAGGAGATTTTTATAATCGAGTCGTAGGCTAAACTGCAGAATCCGGGGCACATTCTCCTCCTCTTATTGCATTTTATTACATTACATAGGTACCAATACTTATTGTAATTGCAATATAATGCTAATCAACATTTATAAGTAGCTAATTCCATGGCTACCGGGATCTCAGATATTTATGGTCACCCGGTACAAACAAATCGAGCTGCCAATAAAATATATATTTGTTCCTAATATTAAAATTGACTCAACGAATAATTAAATCAAATACAATGCGAACAGGTTATACGTCTCAAACTTCCTGCACAATAATAAATCGTGTCAGTTTGACAGAATAATCCTCTTTTATTATTGTGCAACAAGTTATCAACATATAGTATTACTTCTGAAAATAATGTAAAAGCTGATATCAAGTAGTTACGTAGGAATTGAAATAAGTTGTTTGTCTCTAATGAGCGTGAAAAACACAGTTATGTGTGTTGGAAACTTATACAATGAATGACTGACATTAAAATTAATAGTATGAAGAGTAGGTGAAGATTGATGTGCTTGAAAATTTGGATAAACTTTGTTAAATGCGTTTAACTTTGATTTCTTCAAAATACTAACGACGAAAAACCATTTAAACAAGAAAATTACTTATCTCTTGGTGAAATAAAAAAAAATGTATCTTAAAAGTGATCTCAGCTACTCTCTTTAGAAAAATTATGAGAGGAATACATTAGAACAAACTAGTAATGATGAACATTTACACAGCAATTAAGTTGTTTCGCACGTTCTAAGAAATATTTATACTTTTATGACCGATTTACTACAAATTAATTGAACCAATACGTTTTTTACTTTTATACAGGTTATTCCAAAATTTATTGTAAAAAAATAAACATCGAAAGGTCACACTGAAATAGTTATTTTACCAAAGTACTTCAAAAATCGGCAAGTACGTTTTCCAGTAATAATTTATTAAAGTTTTTAGCTAACTATTACACACGCCACTGGCACGTAAAATAAAATGAGGTAATTACGCAACTCTTAAGGATGAATTTATTCAAATCCGAGTTTATTATGGCAAGGAAAGAAACGCCACATATGTTTTGTGAGTACGTGCACTATTTTAAAAATGGATTCATAAATCAGTCCCGTAATGTCTTTGATCCGTGCGTGTTTACGAACACCGACAACCTCAGAATTTATAAGAAATTGTTGCAAATGGGGCACAAAGAACTCGGCAGCAACCATTGTTGCAATTGCAAAGACGATCTCGGACTTGTGTTGCAAATCAAGGGAAGCTTTTCAATAATTTTTTATAAGACTGAACATTGATTTGTGTAGATAAGTGGTTTAATAAGAAAAACAGTTCTGCCGGGTTTTCCGATTGCTTTTCACCATGTATCAGTTGTGTTTCACTTTATCTCAAATGCTCTTCCCTCTTGTCAACACTTGTCAATATTGAAAAATCTGAATTATATCTGACAAACAGTGAAACACAATTGATACATGGTGAAAAGCAATCGGAAAACCCTGTATTACTCTATTTATATCATGCTAGATATTGTTGCACCGAAATTGTTAAGGACCCAACAACTTTAGTGTAACAATCGCTTCTCAAACCATAGACAACACTTAGGTAGTTTTAAATGCGGTCTGGAAGGGTATGACTCTTGCCCACTCATTGATTTCCCCATATAATACAAACTACAACGGATTTACTTTGTCTGTCGTTTCTTTTCACGACCCTTATGTGGAAGTTATGTAGTAATTTTAGCTGTGAACAACATCAATGGTTGAATTTTGCTTCAACGGTATACTATTCCTTTATAATTAATATTTATTTGAATTTTCAATCGCTGAGAAAAAGTTTGTGTTTTACATGGTTCATCATAAGTTGGGTATGGAAAATGTATCTGCTAAGTGAATTCCTAGAACGCTACACAAAAGCCGCTTTGATGATGGTCTTTCTACCTTTTTGGATCGTATTGTGTTCAATTTGCTGGAAAGATTTCATTTTAGTTCTGCATTTGCAAAAACTAACGAGTAATGTTTTGAGTTGATTGGGGACCTCCCATACATGCCTGATTTGGCTCCATCAGATAACAGCTATTTCCAAAACTGTTCTGAGTAGTACACGCAAACGAAAATGTAATCCATACGAACCGGCAAAGCACCACTACACCAAAAACAAATAAACCGTGACCCTGATTCCTAAATACTTTTATCCAACACGCGAATCTGTAAACACAATCTCTGCAATTTGTTTACTGCGGAAGAGTGCACTGGGCTTTCCTCGTAACACCGAAACTCATTAAATCGAATTGCTGGAATCCCAACGGCCCATTATGTAAGCCAGTTGCATAACAGCTCAGAAGAAAGGTAAAAGGAGAATTTGTAGCAAGTAGACCGGAACCGGAACCGCCAACTGCACATGGGTGATCTGCAGATAGCTTCGATTTCGGTCGGTTACGTAACCGGAATCTGGGTTAGACAAGTTTTTGTAGGTATCTATCTGCTGGATCGTTCTCGATTTTATGTTATTATGGAAAAATAAGGATGGTAGTGTGCTAAATTCTTGAATAGCTGGGTTTGCGTTAAAAAACTCGCAAAACAGATGTGGTAATGCGATAGTTAAAAAACTCAAATTTAAAAAAATCGGTTATGTTAATTACATCACGAGCTTTGCAATTAGAAAGTTGGCAGTACTCTAAAAAAACTGCTTAGATCAAAAGCGAAGGAAGTGTGCAGTGTGATTGTACTCACTGTTCCCCTTTTCCTCCTCCTCCTGGTATGGGTACAGAACTAACGAGCGAAAAAACTGCAACTAGAAGGATCAGCTGAAAGAGAAAAAAAAAATATAAATTACTCAAGTATAAAATGTTAATGAGTTGATTTAAGAAATAACCCTTAATCGAAAGTTAGCTCCGAAAACACTCTTTTTAAACGTACTTAATTATCAACGTTTGACAAGAACAGAACGAATATTTCATTTTTGAAAGTTAATGCTACCCTACATACCTACAAGCAGATCTTGAATCTAAATTTATCCCTAAATAAGGACGCATCTAACCTCACTTTTAAAATTGAACAAACATTGCAGGAATAGAACGAATATTTGTTTCTCTTAGCAATTCAATTTACATAAATATTAACGGTTAAGTTCAAAAATAAAATTTGAAATTTGTGAAGTAAATGTTGATGCTACCCCACATCCAAGCCGATTTTGAGCCTAAATTTGTCTCTAAGGATCTAACCTCACTTTTAAAATGTAGTGGAATGAACCCCTCTCTCCCCCTCTTCAAAAATTATGTTTAAAATGATCCATGTTCTCAAATAAGCTAAATGTAAATTTTTTAAATGATATTTACACATTCTTTTAACTTTCAAAAAATAGTTCGCATTAAACAATAATAAATGGTTTTAGCAGAATCTGTGCATAAAAGCTATCTTTAGTAAGTATTTCTGAAACACAATAGCCAATTTAAAGAAAACATGACATTCATAACTACTTTTTTCCAGCGTTACAATGGCAAAATTTCATGTAAAACTAAGTTCGTAAATTCCATTCGTCACAGACCACTTTGATTTAAATAAGCATATGATCGAATACTTCCATAATCAAGTTGGCCATGATATTTGTGTAGGCAGTGATTAGTAAAGGTAAAAAATAGTTCCACAGTCCTGCAGAGGGTAAACCTATTTGATCATATGGTACACAAATTTCACATAAGACAATTAAACCCTTGGCTCCCACTTCACACTTTCACCAAATAAATATTCAAGACCTAAACTAAAAGTTTCAATTTGATTATTTTCTTTTTAAATATCTCGTTGCTTACGCTTCAAAAATCCAAAAGCTTCGACATTTTACAGAATTGTCATTGCAAGCCTCTCAAAAATAAAAATTCTTGTACTTACGAGACACCTAAGGGAAGCCATGTCTGGGGCGGCTGGGGCTAATCCACAAGTCACAAAGCACAAGGATGTGAATGATCCTGGGAGGGCCGTGAAAGCTTTTATAGATCTCATCGTCCCCCCTTTGGCAGGCCCACGTGCACGTTACATAAACGGAAATAAGAGGAAATACATCCCCATCTGGACGAATCGCCCTGTCGGAGAGAGTCGGAGCAATAATTATTTATATGGATCGTAACGTGTCATCGCTGCCACCTTATTAGAATCCCAATGCTTTCTTTACGCAACGGCGATGAGTGAGAGTCGTTTACGTGCGTTGCTGAACGTCCTGGGTCCGAATTGTGCGTTTTCTTGAGAACAGGCTCGTTGCGTAAGAGTACCTGAACCAGATCCCTTTGGCGCGTGGCCTAGATGGGAACAGGAACTGAAGGATAAATAACTAAACTTCCTGCTGCTGGGCGGCTGGGTTCAGGAAATGGTGATTTACAAGTGTAATTGCAGATGGATATGGACGAATTTTTTTCTTAGTCTCGAATTATTACAGCTTTCAGAAAACAATTACTGCTTTATTTTTCCCGTATAAGGAGTCTATGGTTCTTGTGGTTGGCAGGATTGCTCCATAAATAATGCACTTGAAGCAAAACTACCTAGTGATTACTTTATATTTTTAGGTGAATTTAGTTCAAGTTCATGTATTACTCTGTTATGGAGGTATAACGTGAAATTAATTATTTTAAATGCAATCAGAGGTGATTGTAAAGGCGTCTACAGCCTGTTTTGTATAGTTTCAGCAATATGTAGGATGTTCATTTTTATCATTTATTTATGACGTACAATATCAGCCAAGACGGAAGAAAGTTGCATAATTTATTAATGATTAATATTCCACAAATAAATTTGACATAGCCGTTAGATATCTACAGAATATTTAAGATAAAATGTTAATTCTTTGTTTGTTTCTGCTGTCTTGATTTACATTTTTTCATAGTACATTTCATTCGAAATAGGAGTCGCTGCTTAGAAGCTTGCGTTTCATTTATGCGGTTTTACTCCTCCCGGTTTTGATTTTATTTCTCTAATAGCTAATTCCTAATTTTTTGATGTCTTGAAGTAGTTGGTCTTACCATCTTGTCTTGGATCTTTCTCTCGGCCTATCTTTTGCTAGTTTCCACTCCGTCATTCTGTTTATTATTACTGTTGAGTCTCTTCTATGTATATGTTAAAGCCGCCTTAGTCTATGTATTTTACTTAATCGGACCATGTTATTGGCTATTTCATGACTCATTAGTCTTCTGTACTCACGTTCGTCCGTCTTATTGCGACCCATACTAAATTATGACCTAGAAAAATTATTAATTAGAAATTTGTCATAACCAGTTCCGTAAATATTGATTGTTGTTTAATGTGAATTAAATAATTCAAACATTTAAAGAGTAAAAATAAGGTAAATTGTATCTATAATATTGATAGATTATGTAAATTAAGTAATGTGATTTATCATGTTTATATATGAAATAATTGAGTTGGTTGTTTTGGATATATAAGAAATAAAAATTCTTGTTTTCCCAGAAGGGAACCAAAACGCCTGTACTTCCCAAATTGGGGAAAAAAATAAATTTTGCCAGTAGAAGTGTTAATTTATTATTTTGTTGAGTGAATACATGCATGGCAGAAGTGCCGCAACTAAATAAAGGTCAAAAATGGTAAATACATTCAGAATTCGTAACACACAGGAAAAACGTTCGACGCACAGTGATCCCCCAAATTCAGTGCTTAGGAACGGGAGCGTCTACGAGACACCTTGAAAGGTAGGACCTTGAAGATACCTCACAGAAAGAAATGGGCTCCCGTTTCTACTCCTGGAGCTGCGAGTTTGCCGACGTAAAGGAGCTCCATAGACTACGAGGTCATCGATTTGTGCTGAATTTGAAGGAAGTACAGTTTTAATGAGGACAACCATCGAACCCCGTTCCACTTGTGCAGGTATCACCAGCGGCCACCTGCAGCTTATTCTGAGGACCCGTGCGAGCGAGATGAAACCTACAGGAAGGTGGTCAATCTTGTTGGAAAAGCAATGCAAGTTAGTATTCATCGGAACTCCCAAGCAACTCTATCATTTACTTGTGAATTATTACGAAAATGCAGAAAAGTGTTTCGCCGAAGAATGGTTTAAAAGATTCTTCTAATTTAGAATAGATAAGATGGAGATCAATAATATCTACACCATATTTAAATTCCAAAATTAAATTTGAAAATAAGATCAAATAATTATAATTTATGTTTGACCTTACTTAATATAGGAGTGAATTGTATCTAAAATAATATAAGCTGAACTAGTTAAAAAACGTAATGTAATGGCACAGTAAATAATTTAAGGGCACAAAAACATATATCATAAAAGGAATTTGACAATAGTGTGGGGATAATTACTATAAAAGCTCAAATATAGATTATTACATAAATAAAAGTGGGGATTATAATAAACCCTAATATCATTTCAATATTTTTCTTTCTACTATTTTTAACTTTTTTTGTGAGACACATATCGTGTTAGCTGCATAAGTTATCATTGGCCAGCAGCCCATTTTGTAAGAGTTTCTTATCGGGTGGAAAAATGTCGTACAGTTTCTTACTTACTAGAAAGATACGAGGAGCCTTCAAATTTAAATTATAATTTCATAGTTACTGGAAAATCAACTTAATAGTGTCATTTTTCCGCATAGTTCTCCTCCCTTTCAATGTACTGGCTCCACCTTTCCGGCAACTTTCGTATCCCCCGGGAAAAAAATCTTTCTTCATTGCAGCTAAACTTTCTTCTTCTTAGAAACTCTTTTAAGGGTTTAAACAAATGGAAATCCGACGGGGCAAGGTCTGGACTATAGGGCGGATGTATTTTGTCATAGGCGGTGATTACTTCTTTCATAAGGTACTGTGGCAGAAATCAGCGTCTTTTTCTCAAATTTGTGATAGCTACGCTGATCACTTACAAAAAACTGTAGTATAATAATTGCACTATTTTTTTATGGCTACAATGAAAATGCATATAATACTTAAGTTGCGGAACATTTAAGAAGATCAGAAAAAGGCAATAAATCACTAGACATTGCTGTGGTTATGCAATTTTCCCAACCACACAGAGTTTTTTAGAAATATCTTCAACAAAATAAACTTAATTTCTTTTTAGTCAAAAAAACTTGTAACTGCTAATTTTAAACTTGAAATACCTTCTAATGATGCTAATACTTACGTAGTAAACGCTGCGTTAAAATTATCTCACAAAGGTCAAAAGGGAATCTTGGTGGGTAACTTTTTTATGTTGATGCCGGCATCAAAACATAGGCCACAAAGAGTGTTCAGCAGTCACTACCTTCAAAGAGCTCTGGGCAATGCAAATCACATTCTCTTCTTACAGAGGTCACAGGTTGCGACACGACGTCTTCGCTATCCAAGAAAGGAAATACGCAATCTTTTAGACTTTTGCAATCTAACGGAGAATTAAGAAAGTAAGTAGCTGCATTCAATGATGAAGATGTATTGCATGAAGATATTGCTCAAGCTGGTAAATATTTCCTGACAATACTATACAATGGCTGAATGGCTATGTTTCATCAGAAGACCTAGACAAAACAAGATTCAGATGTTATAAGAAAATTATAGCCATGGGAAGTTTGATCTTTCGGTACTCCCACCAACCTCATGAGCAGCGGCCCAGCACAGTTTTAGGGTTTTTTACCAAGTTCAGACTTGACGTGGGATCTTGCTTCCAGCAAATGATTGGGGATGGAAGAAAGAAGATCATTTACTACCAATCCCTACACTTGACGCCCCTGCCCCTTAAAACCTACTATAACTCGTTTTCTGCAACTGCAAACTAGATTGTAATCAAAGATGTGTATGTCGCCGAAGTGGACTCGCGGGCAGCAATATGTGTTGTAAATGTGGTGGTGAAATGTGCAACAATCGACCTTCCCTGATAGATGATGATGAAGGGCTGTCCGAGATGTAAGAAAATGGAGATAATACACCTGAGATGGAACAGTATAACCAACTAAATGAATCTGGACCATCACTACCCTTCACCAATTGATATGATGCTTATGAATAATGGTTTTGCGGAGTAAGTTAAGTTAAGCATAAAAAGCTAGTGATGATGATGATAATTTACATAGGAATGCTACTGTTTCAGGAGGGAGAAGAGTCTGGGAGGTATTTGCTTAATGTTGGCATTTTTGTTGTTGTAGGTGACTGTAATAAGTCTTATTTTCAATACGGCGTTAATTAAATTTAGCAGCCTTCCAATGACGTGTGTTTATTTTCAATACGGTTCTGTTGGTATCTTTATACATAAACGCGTGTTTTTCCTGCCTGGGTTAATCTGACACGTAGGTATTAATCTACACTGATCGATTGGCCAGTGGTCCCTGCGTGCTTTATAATGTAACGGTAAGCAAGTACGGAAGGCAACGTTTTTTGGCCGAGCAGATAAAGCATCTGTCTAGCAACTGGATTGCTCTTAGGAGCGTAGGTTCAAGTTTTAAAGACTGTAATTAGTTTTTCTTGAGATTTAATGTAATTCACGTTTTTTTCAGTATTATTAAAAACACGTTTTTACTTATTTTGCACATAATTTTGAATATCATAATCAACCGGTTTCGACTATTTTTATGATTCTAAGCAACTTTTTTCAGTAACTTTCCTCGATAAAACTAGGTCTACTGTGATTCTGCAATGTTTCATATTGATAATTGATCGCAGTAGGTTTCCTACTGGTTTGTAGTAAAATTATTCTAAAACTGTAAAAATAATTCTTTTAAAGGGTAATATACCTGGGCAAAATTTGAAATCGATTAGAAAATAAATAAAGATAATACAAAAGCGTGGGAGTGAGAAGTGAAACAACATTGTACTTATTTCCAAGATGGCGGCTGCATGCCAACTCGCAAGTGCTGCAACACCACAAATTCTAATCTAGTAGGCCATAAGGTACATTTACACCAATTTTTTGCTTTATACTTTCTTTTAAGGCCATTTAGACTAAATGGGTTATCAGATTCTTCAACATATTTTTCTGTTTTCGGAATACGAAAGAGAAATGTCAAGATTATTTTTTATTAAGTTGTCCAGGTGATTGTTGTGTGTAAAACAACAAAAGTTGTAACATTTTTTAATTGACTAAATAATTACGATAATTTTTGTTAAATTGCATTTTCTCATATAAATGTAAATAGACGAATAAATAACAACATTTAATTAGAAATTGTTTACAACAAAGCTAAATTAAAATGTATAAATATGATAGGACAACTTTTTTTTTTAAACTGAAAATCTCGCTTTCCAATAGAATAATTAATAAAGTATGAATTTGTATTATTTGTGATCTGGACAATAAGCGCGAAAGACAAAACTACAAATATTCATTAGTAGCCTAATTGGAAATAAAATACAAAAACATACGACGAGTGGGTATGTTAAAAGTGTTCATGTTTTACATTGCCACTCTTTTGTTACACTGGCATTTGTAGAAAGTCTTCTAAGACCATTTTCTATAAATTTTATGAAATAATCTTCAACAATAGTTTCTAATAACATCAGCAGAAAATGTAATTATTCATTAAAAGTTAACAGCAGCGGCAACTAAATTTGCAGCAATTGTGAATATAATATGTGAATATTACCAGTAGTAATTATTTAAAGGTGTGTAAAACTCGCTTACATCTTATATTATAACACGCAGCATGAACGGCCTGCATACTAGCAAATGGCGCGCGCTCACGAATGGCGAGACCGCATTTGTATTGTTAACGCTGGCAGGGCCGGACGTAGGCTGGCTACCAGCTTAAGCAAGCATTTTTATTGTTAACCGTTTCTTTACGCTGGCAGGGCCAGACGTAGGCTGGCCACGAGTTCTAGTATATACATATTAATTAAGATGTATTGTTGAGAAGTGTGAGGCAATAAAAAGTTTGCGAATAGGATTCCAGCGTAAGTTGAAAGCTTACAAGACGGCACGTTATCTACTACACAAAATTAAAATGTAAATTAAGTGCTGTAAGCGTTCAGCTGTAATTATCTAATATTCTTCTTATATAAATGTGATGCAAGTTCAAGTAGTGATTCATCGGTTCTGTACAACAAAGTATTATGCCAGAATAACTGAGTGCCTTGTAAAGTACAGTTGTGTTTGTGACGTATATTCATTTTGTTTAAAGTTTTTAGTAACCGCTAACCAGTGCAACTTTTAATGGAATTTGGAATCACATTTCCTAAAATTACATGCTTGTAAGTCATATTTAACTCTTAGGAAACCAACAGGGTTTCAAAAATAATGATATTTGAGGATTTTTTAAATAAATGGGGCTTCACTTTTAGCCTGTTAGAATATGTTAGTACTACATACCTACAATTTTACGATATTTTTCATTGTAGTAACCATTTCCAATTTATTTTTACCATCATTGTTGTTTAGCTTTCAATTCTATCATAACAATACACTATTTGTAGGCTGACTGACATCTTCCTATTTGATATTGCTTACCATGTTATTGAGAAAATTGTTACGGTCCTAAAATATTGTTTTCTACTTTCACCCCTTTCTACTTTAGGTAACTTCCCACGTCGCACAGTGGTCCAGAATCGTAAAAACGTGATCGAAAATCAATTTTTCAACTATATTTTAAAAAGCTGAAAATTTTGTCTAGTGTTGTTTTAAAAGTGTACCATCATCTCAGAGACTTATGACTTATTTTAAAGTTGCATTAATTTGTAGCACGCCTTTAAAGTCGCTGAAAAACAGACTATTTGCGAAGAGAAAGTTATGCGCCAAATAGAGGTTTTTGTCAGACTAATACTAGCTATTACAAAACACATTAGGACAAATTGAGATAGGTAGTCATATTAAGCATTCTTTGAACTACAATATGCAGAAATTACTTGCATTTTATTTTATACCTAGACTTCTGTAGCAATTAATATTAGAATACTAGTTTTACAACAAATATTTGGATACAAATAGTTCTACGACACGGAAGAATTCCGAAGAATTCATTAAATGAGGTTTATCAGGTAGCATAAGGATAGGGGTAGGTAATTACAAAAGCTTGGTTTGCGCTTTCTTGCGTTTTGGGAAATATAAATTTTTCTCGACTGCGAGTACCGTGCGTTAGCATCAGATCCAGGGTGCAAAGATTTAAATCAACTTGATTTAAATCAAGATTTAAATCATGATTTAAATCATCCGATTTAATTGTCATTGTACTACAATGTACTCAACAGGCTGCAAAAGCGAATAAGGGAGTTTTTGAGCTACGAAAACGGCACGTACAGCAACAATTTCGAGAAAAGATGGGTCTCATTGTTGATGTCCCGAAACCCGGTTTTGGAACTTCCAATGACGGCAACACAGCCAGACGATTTTTTGCCAACCTCCAGTTATCAACCGAAATAACACGTAAACTACAGTTTGATCTACAAGGAATGTATTCGAAAATAATATTAAATGTTTTAGGAATTGACCAGGATCTTATAAATAGATTCCGCGTTATTTTAAAAGCCATCAACAGCGGCTACGAAATTAAAATTGCGGAATATGAACGATTCTGTTTAACCACGGCCGAAAAATATGTATCATTATATACAACTGGTACTACATGCCACCTTCAGTGCATAAAATTTTAATTCATCTCGCTTCAGTCATTAAGGACACCATTATACCTATAGGCGAGTTGTCAGAGGAGGCCCAAGAAGCAAAAAATAGGACATACGGAAATATCGGGAGCATCATACAAGGAAAATATCGCGCCTAACAACAAATGAAGATTTGTTCCATCGTTTGCTGCTGAGCTCCGATCCAAAGCTGAGCACGTTTGGATCTGATCCATCCAAAGGTAATAGAAGATTGGATTCGGAAGTATTGTCCTTACTTGTAGTTCCTGTTACTGATCAAGAAACCGACGAAGAAGAGGCCGATGACTATTCTGACGTCTCGGAAGCATTTTCTGATTCCGACAACTGAAGATTTTTTTTTGTTTTTAGACACACAAACGGCCCTTTTCAGGGCCACCCACCGATATGACAAAGAATTTCTCCTAATTCGTCATCAGAGATAACAATCAAAAAAATATAATATATATATTATATATTTTGGATTTCTTATTAATTATTAATTTGTTCAAAGTTTTTGAAGGTAATTTTTGATATTTTTTTACGGATTATACCGTATCCATCACCATTCACTATTAAATTAGACGAATACTACACTGTAGTGACCGCAAACAGTAAATATAATTTTTTTATTACTACATATATGACATACGTCTATTTAAATTTTATTTACACAACAACATTTGGAAATCTGCATTTTAAGTAACGTAAGGTCTGGAAACACCTGATATAAATTTTTATTTTGAGCTGTTGCTTAAGGGTAGTTTTTTATTTTTAAATTGTTTATGGCCGCAAACTAACCAAAACCAAACACTAAACAATGTTTAACTCTAATGTCAAAAAAAATTGTTTTGCATATTAACTTATTATATTGCAGAGGGTTGATATTTATTATACAACCACAATTTTGCAATATTTTATTTTTGTGTACTTAACAAGATGTGCAAATGTTCATTTCAACTGTTGTATGTCTACAAATACATGTATTTTTTTTATCTTTTATGTTGTTTTTTAAGGGTGTTTTTTTTAATATTTTAAACCTGCTATTGACATAACATTAACAAATACACAATATTTTAAAATATAAATCTTTTATTAAAAAACAACAATATTTTTCCACTTTCACCCCATTTTTGGGGGTTGATTTTTATCATAAAACGCAAATTGTGCATAACTTTAATTCTTTATACCAAACAGCATTCAGAAATATGCATTTCAACTGTCTTAATCTTTATAACCAATAGATATGATTTTCGATCACGTTTTTACGATTCTGGACCACTGTGCGTCGTTGTGTATTCTAGGCTCTCTATAAAATTTCTGGTAGTTTTAGTATTCAAAACTGGCTTTCCTTTCCTGAAAAGTTCCCATTGAAAAACTTCAGGTAAAAATTATTTATGCGGTACCCAAAAATTTGTGGGTTCTCACTTTACTTTCGATGCTGTAAGACTCATTTTCCGGGGGTCCTTCTGTGACGTTTAATAATAGCTATTTAAGTAACAAGGAATGTAAGGACCTATTAAGATTTGAGGTAGGCAAGTATAAGCCAAGGCGAAGCCGCGGCTTGTTGCTTGCCGAAAATATTAATACGCGATACATTCCGAGTTATCTTATTATATTTACCCACTGCTTATCGAATTTTTCCTAGATACTTATATGAAAAAATCGTTTGGTTTGCCACCTGTCACCAAGATTAATTTTCGTGAGTCACGTTATTTGTGAGTGTCACATGTCACATAAATACTTGCAATTATAAACAAAACGTCTCAGTCTGCTTCTTGCGTTGTTAATTTGATTGTCCTAGGAACTTAATAATAATATTAAGTTCCGATGTCAAGGGAAAGCAGCAAACAAATATAATCACCGACTTACACGTTTTTTTACTAACGCGGTATCATTGATTTACATGATCATCAGCGGGAAAACGGATTTATCTCGAAAAACGTCAATAATGAGATGCAGATTTGGTGTAATGGTTTGGTGAATTGCGGCACTTGTCGATTGAATTAGGATTTGCATGCTATATTGAAAGTAGAACCACCTGTTGGCTACTCAAAATCTCATGTACTGTACTGTTATCGCTTTTCCTTCACATTTTTCCGAATTTATTTTAAGCCTTTTTTCGAGTAACCCGAGATATTCTTCACGCTATCACCTACATTCTATAGCATGTCCCTCATTCCTCGAGCTGTACGTCACCCGCTAGTATAAACAATACCACTAAGTAACAAGGGCCCGTTCTGGTTGATTAAAACTGCTCTTGTGTTTTGACGCACATGGTCAGCAGTGCATATCAGATGTATTGTATTCAACCCTTTTTATACGCGGGGTTGCAACCATTATCTTTGTGCTTCTACACTGAGATTGAAACTGCATAACTTGTCGAATTACGTTCGTTATAGAGGCGACTTACTGTAGATTTTTAATTCATTGTAATTTTGTAACTAGTAAACGAACTCCGTCAGTTGTTTACCAATTTCACTTGCTTGGTAGGTTATAATTAGTAAACTACTATACATTTTATTTGCTTTGTGGATGTTACGCATTTATCTTACATTTTAATAAAAATAGTCGACGGATCTCGCTGCTACATGCTCGTCATTTGGTGATTGAGAGAAGCGCTTGATTTGAATATGATAAAGCATTTTTGTGATAGCATGCACGTTATGAAGCCTCGTCGCGTTAACAAAATCAGGAAATCATTATTATCTACATATATAAAAATCAATCGCCGTGTGTTAGTAACGTAAAAACTCGAGGACGACTTGACCGATTTGGATGATTTTTTTTGTTCGTCTTACTCCCGAGGTGGTTTAGCAAAAAAGAAAATTCGGAAAAATTCAAAGGGAAATCCGGAAAATTGGAAAATATCGAAAGTGTGTTTTTCTATACACTGTACGACTTTCTATTTGCAGTCATACTTTTATGATTCTGTGCTTAATGGTTTGAAGGGTTTTCCCCATCATTTCATAATCCAAAACAACGTTTGCCGGGTCAGCTAGTTAAATATTTTTTTGAACACTACACGGTATCCTTCAATTAAGGTTTTATATACTTCACCTGATCGATTCCGGGCGCTCATAATTAAACCAATTTCTTTCTACTTGCTATGTAGCACCATATGCTATTCAAGTAATAACTCTTTTTTACATATTTCTATTATGATCTAAATTATTTATCTACTTTCTGGGTTCGCTTTAATACGACGAACCTGCAGTTAGTAGTGCAACAGCACTTAGTTGACTTAAATTGCAATATTAATACGTAAATCTGCTATAATCCAACTGCGTTTGACTTAATACTTGTATCGTATTAATAAGGGTACTATATAATATTCACATTGGTATTTAACTGAATCAGGGGCCGTTCAATACTTATTTTGGTGTGTCAAGACCCATTATTTAAATAATTAGTTGGCTTATGTTCGACCCTAGCTGTTTGCATTTTTCCGAGTTATTTTTTTCAGCTTATCTTTTGTCTAATCTTGACTACTCCGTATCGTTGTGCAGGGTATGTTACGGTAACTCGTAAAACCTCGAGCCCTAAACTTTTGTTACACGTAACTTTTAAGTGAATTATTGCATTATTTTGCCCTCGCAGTCCCATTCCACTTCTGTTCGTGAGATGGTCATTTATAAATCATACTTCGTCGTGGATAGTGGGCATATCCGTCGGTTGTGTTAATTTTACCCAAAACTAATAAAACATTAGATACAGTTGGAATGTAGAGTACGTTACTAACTTATGGTATACACACCAGAACGAAGACTACAAAAGGCATGGTTAAACAAGACGTTCCCTAGAACGAAGGAAGAAAAACTGAACGTTGCTGATGACGATTCAACAAAAGCTGTTGCTCATCAAATAAACATTTTTAGGTATATGGTTTGTACTGCTGTACTGCTTCAAGATGATCGTATTACGTGTGATTGGCTCCTGGAAAAATAAATAATAGATTAGAACTATATCTCGAATATACTGGTAATAGAAGAAACCACATTCACAGGATACCTCGTATCTAATCATCATTTCCCAGAGTTGCTTGACGATCTGCTTTTAGGACCGCCAACGGTTGTGGTTCTTGCATGATAGAGCTCCTTCACATTTTAGCCATGTAGTCCAGTCAGTAGAGGTTTTTGCCTTACTAAAAATGGAGTATAAACGATTTTTATATATGTTGTTTAGGTCGAGATCCTAATAAAAAATCCGAGTTTTCGACTTTGGAGGGGCGCCGCGCAAGCAGCCACCTTGGATTAAAGGTGCTAAAAACTGGCTTTTTCCAAATGACACCGCAACAGTTGATCCTACGCCAAGAAACTCTAACTCAAAGTTAAAGAAGACAAGATTCTTGACATCTTTTGTATGTAACTATTTTTTGTAAATTTAATATGAAAGCAGTTAAAGCGGCGGAAAAATGAACATTTCTCTAAAAATAGTGTAATTTCTCATTTTAAAAATTTTTTCTTGTTTATTTCTGGTTATTCGTTACGTAGTTATAATAATTTGATAAACGTATAGTAAACTCATTTCCACAGCACCATGAGGTAAAGTTAATGGTGCTTTTTTTATTGTGGTATCCCAGTAGGCCTAATCTACAGATGCTCCAGTTTAGTGATGTTTCATGTTCGCGATTATATTATTTAGTTTTTTTACTTGAATTTTCAACAGATCTTCACGTTTTAGAGGCCCCTGAACCCAAAAAACATATTTTTTCATTGGTCAGTCTGTCTGTGTGTCTGTCTGTGTGTCTGTCTGTCTGTGTGTCTGTGAACAGAATATCTCAAAAATTAAAAGAGGTATGGCGTTGAAACTTCATATATAAGTTTTATGTACTATGTAGATGAGACAGCAAGATTTTGAAGAAAATCGCGTAACCGGAAGTAGGTGTTTACTCTTGTAATTTTTCAGTTTTTTTCGATTTTTTCAAAAACGGCTCAAACGATTTTTTTAAAACTTCACATTTTTATTAAATTTTAAATGTATATTGATGTGAGATAGGTGATTTTCCAGTTGAATACTTCTAAAATGGGTTACCTTTGTTTTATTTTAAATTTTTTTTATTAACTCCTATTTTAAATAGAACACACGGTATATTATTACATTTTTAAATTTAGCTTAAAATTCTAGAGAAAATTTGTGTCTTGAACTAACGTTCTATTTTGTACCGTTTTTGTAGAATTTGTAATTTTTGAAAATTTTTGACTTATGCTTAAAAATTTAAAATCATATTTTCGGCTAATTATAAGATTACTGTAAAAAGAAGTTGTGTGCGTGTATCACACCAGATTTTTTGTTTAACAAACTAAGTACAGGTCACAGTGGCCTGCGTATCTTATAATTACCTTTTAGCTAGATTATACCACTCCCTATAACATCAACCAGTATAAAACGGTAAAAATATATAATTACGGATGTACTAACTTTTGATGATGTACATAGCAACGGTGATAATCATATACCTTCTTGACTAATAACGGATAGTCGAATGCCTTCACAAACATCGCGTTATCTGCTGAAAGTAGAATTGTTATAGCAACCACACTAACTGTTCTTTTAATATTTAAAAATAAACTGTTCAAACGTTGATTGATGCGTGATATAATCTAGCCGAATGCAACTCGTGTTTTTTTAATTAGCAAATGATTTCTGTTTCCACTCGATATATTGTTTTAGTGGGTTTCAGTTCGAAGGACTTGCGTGATTGCCAAACAATATGTCTCGTGTAAACAGAAATGATTATTTAATAATCAATAACCCACTAGTTGCATTATATATGATTATTTTTTTCGTAGATATTTCAACCAATCAGAAGGCTGGATTTGGTTAAGTTATCTTGTATAATTTGATTATACAAAATCGATTATACTATAGTAACTTTTATCAACTTGATGTTGTTTTCATGGAGATGACTTTCAGCTAGGATAATACAAACAAAGCGAGCTGCCAATAAAATATTTATTTGTTCTTAATATTAAAATGTACTCAAAAAATAATCAAATAGAATACAATGCGTACTTCGAACAGGTTATACGTCTCAAACTTCCTGCACAATAACAAATCGTGTTAGTTTGACAGAATAATCCTCCCGCTGGTGCGGTCGGATTATTTAACCTGTCAAACTGACACTCTTTGATTATTGTGCAACAAGTTATCGAAATATAACCCGATAATATCGAAGTACTTATAGTATTACTTCTGATAATAAGCTAGTGGGCAAATACGTAAAATATTTAAAAAGCATGGGTTTAAAAATTGCATTAAACATAACGCTGCTTTTACATATTCTTAGTAAGTCAACAAGTGCTGTGTGACTTTTAACCACTTTTGCGTAAACGGGTATTGTGCTAAATTCTACTTACAGAGTACAGACACATTCCGTGACAAATCACCTTGGGCAACGAATTTGATACTCATCTAATGCGGTGTTATTGCATAGATGTATCTAAATAGACAATCTTTTAATAACATTAGCCCGTCTTCAGATAACTATTTTAATATGAGACGAAAATTATTGAAGATACATTCTGAGAAAGAAATATACTAAAAAACTAAATATCTAAAGAAATGCATGTATATAAATGTCGTATATTCAAAAAGAATTGGTTTCCACATGCTGTGGGCTACAGTTAGACCTATCATTGAATATTGGGTATGATACATAATATTAAATTTATTATATATAAAACGCGTCAAAAAACGACTCAAGAGTGATTTGAAAATGTTTACTAGTGTATGTTTTGCATAATATGGTTTTGTTTCTTAATATAAACAAATTTCACAATAATTGAATTCTGTTCTAAAGTTATAAACTAGTACTGATAACCAATAGTAAAAAATCAAATATGTGATTAACTGTTTTTTAACAATAATAGAACAGAAACAGTTAATTATAAATTGAAGATTAACCAAGATCAAACTTGACAGCTCCAACTGCCCCAACTGCTCTAAGCTACGCGCTATGGAACGTAAGCAATATTTTTGTCGAAGCACTCTTGAGCCGCTTTTTAAGACACCCGTTAGATTAACAAAATTATCATAATTATATCGATATATAATTGAGAAATACCACTTGTTAGGTTAATATTTATTCTTAACACCGCTTGTGGAACTAAATCATTAGTTCTCGTTTATTTTGGGCTAAGCCGGCCCTGTCCATATGGTTCGGTAAGATTTACTACATGAAGCAACCATAAATAGCAGCCCCTGAGACGTACTATGAAAATATGTGCGAAATTTGTATTTGCAGGTTCGCGAAAACAAGACCAAAACTCGTCGATTTTAGAGAAACCTGTCTTGACTTAATACTTAACAACAAGAAATACAGTATCGAAAAGGATTTTTAATTAAGTAAGTGCACTTCCAACTTTATGCCAATTTTCTCAAAAAGTACTTCACCCAACGATTTAAAGGAAACGTACTGTAAAAGGCATAAGATTTTCTAATATCTAATTAAAAGTATAGTATAGTGTTCCTAATCTCTATAAAAATTATTCCGTATGAACAGTGGTATACGGTTATTTATAGGGTCACTTTTTCGGGGTTATTTTAAATAAATAAAAAGACGTAGACATTTGTAACGCTATTTCTTTACACCATGTGTGTCTAACTAGTAACTCCAGTAAAATGTTAAAGCAAAAGTTTTTAAATTTATTTTGTGCTAACAACTAAAACTAAGACAACCGATTTTGAATTGTAGTAAGTGCAGAATTCTAAAATAGTATTAACTAGGAAAACCTGTTCTAATTACTTTTAATGCATGCTCAGGAACACAAAATAATTTTGACAATGGGGACGTTATATAAATAATCAGAAAGCTTGACGCCGCTGTCTTTCTCCACTAATTACAGAGTGCATAACATCTTAACTAGATGTAAGTATTAAATGCCAATATTTAGTATACTTGTTTAGCCGAACAGACTGAGCATGTGATTTAATAAATAATTATAATTGCATGTATTTACAAAGAAACTAGTTTGCAGTTTAGCAAGCACGTGTTTTAATTTCCTGCTTCGTTCTGTTTGAGTAATATTTTTGTGAATAATAAATATGAGATTATCATGTTTCAATATTACAATATTGTCTTGTAATGCAAGTAATCGTAATTAAAAATAATTAATTAGAATAAAGGGACACCCGAACAGATAGATCAAACCATCCAGCAGATACCGATAGGAATGGCAGTTAAAAATATTAACATTTTTGACTTATAATTTTGTGACTAATTCTCGTACCGCTCAGATTATTATTTCCATTAATGTCCAACTATCATACTACATGGACAGATTCGAGGGTCTACTAGCAACAATGGAAACGTGATTGATTCTTTTACAAAAGCTTAAATCCGATATTATCACAAAGCTAGAGATGAGAACTGTGGTGTTTGTAACTAGCTGCCATAGAACTTGGTTCGGCGACATCAAAATATTAGAATTTAACTCAGGTAACTAGTCGCAAAACACCCATAGCGGCTTGATACCCAGGATAGCCAGGAAACGATACCCTCTACACCTACAGTAGAAAAATGAATCGGACTTCGGAACTCGTTAGAAAGATCCGGAAAATGAATTGCTGGCGTTACCTTCAACTAAATACAGGTAAACCTGAGAGCAAAGAATTTGCCAGTGCACAAAGCGTGTCCCAAAGAGCGTGCTAAGAAGAGTCTTAGCTCAGCTCGTTAAAACCCAGGAAGGGAAAAGAGGGGGAAATTAACCACCTAATGCCAAAGCCCGCACTGCCAACCATCGAGACGGAAATCACGGCGCGTATATTTGAAAAATACTTAAATGGCTTGGCGTAGCTTTTAGCCCTTAACAAAGTGTTACTGTATTAACAGTTCAACCAATTACTGCAGTTTGCAAACATCTGGCATAATTTGTCTTGCAAGGCCATAACCCTTTTAAGTAGCCCAAAGAGGAAATAAAATGACATTCTTATATGCCGTTGTGTTGTAAACTTCGTCACCTTACTCACATTTTGTAATATAAATTAACTTAAAAATAAGCTTCGTTGGTCGGAAAGCGAATAATCTTCTATTAATGTTGGCATGTAAATCTATTTGTGAAGCGTCACCGTTACGTGACAACTTATAAACTGCATTCATATAGAGGCGAGATAATAAAATCAGATTACATTGTTATGTGTAAGAATGGTGTATTTTATGCTGCTTCCACACCGTTGTTTTTTGGTGTAGTTTAAGTTGCCTACGCCACTTTTTCAGTTTTAATTTTAAAAATCATTGAGCTAATGATTTAGTGTGACTTTTAATTTCTGTTTTTTGGAAATTGTTAATATATCGGAAGAGCGGTTTTCTTTTTCCACTTTTGGAGATATTGTTGTAGTGTTGTGCTACAGATTTGTCGAAGGATTCTTCATTGTTCACTTTAACAGTGGATTTTATACTTTAAAATAATCGAAAATATACTTCAGCATTTGTGTGTTGGTTTTGAAATTGCTGAAACTCTACTGGTTAATCCAGGATCCCACAGTATTTAGAAGCAACTCAACTGTCATCACATGCAGTCTCAGGCCTTCTCCCTTTTGGCTCAGTTACTCTAGTTAGGTATTTAAAGTCGTCTTGGGAAATTCTGCCTACGTTACCCGTTCTTGTAGTTTGACAGCCGTTCGCTGAACATTCATCATTGTTTTGGCCCTAATGTAAATGTGCATGGATAGATACCTGCATGCCATCATTATCAACAATCTATTCGGTGAGCTGAATCTGAAATACGTCGTGAGATTGCTCGACCTGGACGATAAAATTCAAATACTTACTGCTACAATATAAAATTTAATTTGAAGGAACAATACCAGAATACCACATTAAAACAGAATATACATAATGTAAAGCTTATACTGGGTGGATAAGAAAAGCCTCCAAGTTGGACAGCGTACAGCTCATTTGCTAAATTAGCTAATGAAATAAATCTCGGCATTATTGTCGGAGAAACATTGTAAAATATGGATGCCAAGTCTCACACAAGTTTGTTGAAAAATACCAGAATACGAATACCTAATGTAAATCCATTGGATTACTGCATCTGAGACGCACTTCAACAACTGGTTTATTTCTAGCGTAGAACACAATTTGAAACACTGGACGAATTGCGGGCAAAGATAGAAGAATCTTGAAACGAAATATCTTTAGATTTAATTAAAAAATCAATTTTGCAATTTAAGAAAAGGTTAAGAGTAGTGCAGATGTAAAATGGAGGGGCAATACAGCATATTTTTAAATAAATTGAGGTAGTTTCTATTCCTAGATTTTAACTAGTCAAATAGATATACTTGAAAAGCGTTTTTTTTCAATGTAATTTTTAGAAAGTTATGGTTTTGTTATTTTTTGAAATAAATTATTTGAATTTTGCGTACACAATTTTTCGTTCTTTCTTTACCAGATCTGAAAACCTCAAACGTGTATCTTTACTGTAGCATGAGTTATCAGTCCTCAAACAGAGGTCGTTTTTTATCTTCCCGGTTAACCTTAAAAGCGTATGTTTGGTTATCTACTTTATTTTATGTATTTTTGGCCCGACTTAATCACTGCCTAGGGTTAATTAACTGTTTTAAAACTAGCTCAGTTAATAAATAATGTTAACATTACACTCTTATTCTCAAGTTGGGAAGTGAACGGTAATTATTTTTAATTCAAAATCATTTTATGTTCAAAGTTGAAGTATATAGATTTTTTGAAACTAGATTACACATTGACAGTTCATCAAATATGTTACTTTTAAAAAAGCCTTAAGGATACTCTTTCTCCTTTATTTAAAGTAACTATTTATCAGTCGTTAAATAGTTTACCTTCTGCTTAGAAAACATATCACTCCTGTAGATCTCTGTCAATTTTCGCGGACGAACCTCCATCTATCTACAGCAATGTATCCAACACCTAAAGATCCATGAAATCGACCCATGATGTTAAGCTTTACATTCCTGTATATTTCTGCTACCTGCTGCATCCAATCGTTTACATACAATCCATCTACAGCAATGGTTACATACAAGTAATGACCAACGATATAACCTTTACACTTATGAATATCTTCTATTATTTGGGTATTATTTTACTTCTTCCATATGTTAGTAATTAAGACTTCTCCTTATTTTAAGTTGTGCTTTATTTAGAAATAATCAAATTTAAATTAATTGGATACCCATTAACTTTTGCATGTTCTATTTTCAATGAATAATAAAATTTGACTTGTATATCTATCCTAGCATTCCGCTTAGCTACTAAATTTACATGGTTACTTATTTCTACATAAGTAATTTACATTATTGCTATAATTTAAGCCGCATATTACTTATGCTTCTTATTGTAAGATATATATATATATATATTATATTAAATTAATATTATGTAACTGAAATGTTATTATTTTTCTCTTTATTCTATCTTTAATTTTATTCTTTTATTATTACTTCAATATCTTTTGTATAAGTATAAAACCATCACAATATATGTGAACATTAACCATTGGTGTAACAACATCAAAACTTAAATTACTCATTCAACAGTTAACTTTTCAAAAATTTAAAAAACACTAAAAGTAAATTTTGATTTTCACCTATGTCATTTTACAGTTTTAGTTTAGCTATCTATTGTACTACATCAATATATTAATATAATCTACATTAATTTCTTAATAAAGAATTTAAATATGTAATTATTAATCCCTCAAATACAATAATTTGTGAAAATCGGTCAAGCCATTTAACCTGTAGCACATGTGCACGCAGCGCCCACGTCCAGCTTTCATAACATTTTATTGAAAATAAAAAAGAGAAAAGAGTATATTATTATTGCCGAATTAAAACACTTTCCACGGTGACGCGTATAACTGTTTCTGTTCAAACATTTTAAATGCGGCCAGTGCAAATTTCAATAATAATGGAATTTTTAAAACATTCACAAAACCATAAATATCGCCAATTTCAAAGCGGAAGTCTTCCTGTGCTCATTTGTTTTCGCATAACCTTTCACATGCTTTTTGGCAGACGAGCATTGACGTTGTTCTAGAAGCAAGTTCAATTTTAACATCCAGTTTCACCTTCCGACGTATAGAACGTCGGGTAAATGCACTTTCGGAGTTATGTAATCGTTGGAAGAGGGTCGGCAATTCGTTGTTACTGCAGCCATGCGGTAAACGTTCGATTCAAGCAGTAAATGTAGAATTTACTTTGTATGTGCTGATAATGAGCACATGTTTAGTTAAAAGTGCGATGTAATATAATTATGATAGCTCAGTGTAACGAGGTATTATCGTACTGTTCGTTATAACATAATGAATTATTTTAAATGTGTAGCGTCGTTTTTTACTACAAACTGTTATAATGCTGTTTTTATATCACAGGCCATTTGCAAGTAAGCTATGGGCTCAAATAACTGTTGTATGATAAACTCAAGAGCTAAGAAAAGCATTCTGGAATTACGTATCGATCAATTTAATACGATTTTGCAAAGCTGGCCCAACCAACAGCGAAGTAGCTGAAAAGTTTGGGGTATCTCATGCTGTCATTTGGGGTGCTGGGAGAAGGTTCTAGATCAAAACAAGTATGTATTTGTATAATAAGCATGCTTATTACAATCGTCGGGTTGCAATAGCACGAGATCAGCAAATAACTTTCTATGCGCATTATACATAGGGTTGCACCCGTCCGGTTTTCGCCCAAACAGTTCGGTGTTTGAGACCACCGGGTCCTCATGATGTTCGGTTTTTGGATAAAAAAATGTGCCAGTCTGATAATATAAAAACCCGCATATACAATCTTTCCCAATATATCTATTGATGTCAGCAGAGAAAGCTCGCCCCTTTGTAGAATTTAGCTTTAAATCGCATGAGCACAGAGGGTTTACATGTGTTTACAGCTTAAAATATCAGGGTGTCCTATAGAAATCGGGCTACCAATTTTGAATCAGCTTTTAGTCGCACTCTGTTTTTTTGTAATGGGAAACAAAGTTTCAAAGTAAAAACCGTAATTTTAAAATACAAATTTTAGTATAGGTAGCGCAATATCAATTTCAAAATTTAATGGGTCACTTTCTTGGTTAGACAGAGCAAAATTCAAATTTCGTAGTTAAAACAGAAGCTATTTAATGTCATAATAATAAGTTGTCAGTGCCAATATTGCTTTAATTTTTTTCACAAAAATTTGTGAATATGTCCCATGCTGCCAACAAAAGAGTTTTACGCACTGCTTTACACATGTGCAATTGTGTGCAATATATTTGCAATGGCCATTGAAGTATTCCAGTCATTCTGACTTTAGTAATAGTGGTGTAGAATAAAATAGCAAAATTAATAAATAATTATTTTTTCCTTTCATTCCGACGCGTATGTTTTAACTGGCATTGACAACTTATTTTGATGACATTAAATAGTTTCTGTTTTTCCACGAAATTTTAATTTTACTCTATAAAACATAAAACTCGAAATTTGGTTTATATATGTTGGTTAACGTACTTATTTTTTCTTCTTATCTTCTTTGTTCAATCGATTATTATTTACGTTACCATAATAAATTTTAATCAAAGTATTTGTTGTAGCATTTATATTCGCTATTCATTCCTTGTTGTGATAATGGCATACAAGAAATTAAATAAATGTACATCCTGTTGTATCCCGGTAATTTGGTTTAAAAACTAATTTAGTCATATTTTAAACCAAATTAACCAAGCTCTGTTATAGTCCATACAATACTTTAAGAAAATGTAATTCGCATACATTTTATTTCACAACCAGATGTAATAATTATTTACGAGTGTATTTATCCACTACTGCTGGTAACTCACTCATACGCATATCACCAAACACTAACGAAGGCACGCAATGACTTGTCTGTTAAAAAAGCTCAACAATTATTATTGATAATAGCAATAAACAGCCGAAATCTTTCTGAAGATGATATTGGTACATCTAATCGGGGTACTGCATCGGCAATGCATTGTGTTTATGTGACAACGTAGTCATTATGTTTTACTTTCTGACTTTGACGTTTTAGGTAATTGTTAAGTATTGGCACTTGGTTTGGTGTAATCTCATAAATTAAAATCGTCATGGGGGAAGAAGAGGGCTATATTTGGTTATTACATAGTTAAACACATTTCCTTCGTTTTGTATGTGTAGATCATTATTGTTAATAATTTCTGAATACCAAAACGAAATGTATCCGGTTTTGGTGCATATGAAAGGTGGCAACTCTAATCATACACATTTTTCCTACAAGTTTAATTAAATAAGTTTAAAAACTGTTCAATAGTATATGATTTAGTACTTGGAAAATAATCCAAAACGAGTAACGAGCTATCTAGTTGCTATGAATAAGTTTGTTTTGTCAAAAATTATTAACTGTCACTTTGACAAAGCGTTTAGGGACGAACAGCAAGAATTTTACTTTCTGCGCCTCGGATCTAATCGACGCATAGAAATTGTTTACAGCAGCATCCCATAGGAACGATCCGTATATAAATGAAATGTAACATTTTCTAAGCTTCCAAATGTTATAAAAAAGCCGACCTTTTATTAGCTAGTAGGAACATACTAGGGTACCTTGATGTCAATTTGACGTATTTGCTCTTTCCTAGGATACGGACAGATCATTGTTCTCTCTCACTCTAAAGTACTATTGAATAAGACATATACTTGTCTCTTGGTTAAATTTTAGTAACAATAACTGAATACTTGACACTGGTAAATTATAGGTTATGTTTTATAATGATGCGCGTATATTGATATAACATAGACAATATAACTTTATTGTAGATTAAATAAATATGATGATAATTCTGCCTAATTTACTTGTAAACCCAAATACCCAGCACTTTTCCATTACTCAGATTCTTAAATGTAGTGCATAACAAATAGTTTTTTAAAATTTCATTTAAGAAGGTAGGCTTTTCTAAATTAATTTCAGGGTGTGAAGTGTCACTTTTTTCACTGACACTTTGCTTTTAATTTAGGAATGAACGATTTTCGAAACAAATTATTAATTGATTTATTCATTTTTACTTTTATTTTGACTTGAACAGATTACAGATTTCAATAAATAAAGACGTTTCCTTAGTTAGCAGAACTGACCAACGCACTTGACTAAAATGCGGCAAATAAAATTCCATGCAAAATAGGCTTAGATTTGGATGTTTAATGAAATTTTAAAAAATCTTATAGAGAACTCGTGTTAGCGTGCTCATTTTTCATTCGTGTGGATTATTAGACTCTGCTGCGCCTAGTTTAATAATCCCCCACACTTGTAAAAAAAATTGCACTTCTAATACTGGTCTAAATAACTATTTTAAAATTTCATTTAAAAAAGTAGGCTTTTTGAAATTAATTTCGGTATGTGAAGTGCCACTTTTTTTGCACTCAGTGAAAAAAAGTGACACTTTGCTTTTAATTTAGGAATGAACGATTTTAAATCGACGTTTCTTTAGTTACCAGAACTGACCAACGCACTTGATTAAAATGAAGGCAAATAAAATTCTATACAAAATGGGCTTAGAATTGAATATTTAATGAAATTTTAAAAAATCTTATAGAGAACTCATGTTAGCGTGCTTATTTTTCACGCGTGTGGATTATTAGACTATGCTGCGCCTCCTTTAATAGCCCCCCAACTTGTGAAAAAAAGTTGCACTTCTAACACTGGTCTAAATACCTATTATAACATTTCATTTAAAAAAGTAGGCTTTTTGAAATTAATTTCGGTATGTGAAGTGCTACTTTTTTTGCACTCGGTGAAAAAAAATTACACTTTGCTTTTAATTTAGGAATGAACGATTTTAAATGGACGTTTCCTTAGTTACCAGAACTGACCAACGCTCGTAAATTAACACTTTTCGTTCGTCAATAAAACAGAATTTTGTGGTCTTGTATAAAAAATTAGTATTAATCGAAGTTACAGAATTTTAATCTCGTTAGAATATTTCTGGATTGAATTATTATAAACCTTTAAAACTTTAAAATTTTTGATGATTTTGGAGAAGAAGTGACTAGTCTGATGGCTTAGTGAAAAAATTATTTAAAACTAACACACAGTGTATTTCCCATAAAGAATAGAGCTACACGTATTTTTGATAAGTTCTAATAAATGATACAGTATTCAATCATAAATGACTAAATAATTACCTATTAATCAAGTGAATTTTAATAAATAACTTGATGCCATTTGGCACGTATCTGATAACGGGAGTGTCAGCATCCTTGAGTATGTTGCACGTAACGGAAGGAGTTGCAGTAAACTTGTGGAAATTCATCCCTTAGCTACAGCGCAGAACTTCTAAGTAGCAGAGATCATCATAAAAATGTTAGACCAATATTGTATATTCAATACTGGATTAAGATGCTTCTGATAAATAAATTAAATCATATAATGCCTAATTATTAATTACCTGAAATAAGCACACAAGTAAGTGATATTCACAGGGCTATTAAATTATGAAGTTAAGCAAGCTATCGACGTACACTTTATATTGAAGAGAGCTGCATAACCGGTATCGACTTTGAACGGAAAGAGTTGCTACAAATCAATTACAATTATAAATGCATCTTCTAACCTGAGTAAAAGAGTTTTTAAAAAAATTACTGAGCTACTACTCGTATGTAAAATTACGTAACAGAATATAATTTTAAAAATAAAGAATTAAATAACCGTTAATGTTTTAGTGTAAATTAATCTCACATTTATTGGACAAAGATTTGAGAAATCTTATGCCGAAAGTATTTTTGATAAACAACAAAGTTTAAGTAGGTAATGATCGCACGCAAAACTAAATACAAAAACCGGTGATGAGGACACTGTAACAATAAATACATATTGTTCATATTCTGGGATACTTCAAATTATTCGTTTCAAGGGACTTTGATTTCGAACAAAATAGTACGGTACAAGTGGAATAAAAGTTATATTTAGAGAAAAAAAAAACGTTACATATTAATTACTTTTTTATAATGTTTATTCTTTTTGGTTTCTGCAAATCCCATGTAAGTCTTGCTGCAGCTCTACTTTCCACATGACATAAACAACTTATAGCTACCTACACCAATCTAAAATATTACCTAACAAACTAAACAGGTATCACGTACTAATGCGTAAGATTATAAATGTATCTGAATCTTGTACAAAACTGCCTACAGTGAAGTCCAGATCATGTTAGTCATAAAACGATAACGTAAAAAGTGGCTTAACCGTTAAGAATTTCCTCCTTATTGCTTGGCAGACCGGAATAATGCCTAAGATTTACGTAAATGCGGGTTTCCTAGTCGATTAATACCCCGCGATCTTGATTCAGTTCTTGGCCAGCGCAATTTCAGAGAAAGTAAAAAGAAAAGCGTTATAAAATTGCCAAATGATGTCATCGCCCATACGTGCACGATCTATAAATTTGTGGGAATCATCACCATGCCTGCGGAATAATTAACTTATTTTTGGTTCCGTTTCGGAGAAATCGGGTTGTGAAATTATGGATATTAAAAGTAAATAATGGAATATTCAAATTAAAATAAGCAGCCGATTAAAATTCTCGTTTTTCTTTGGCTAATAATTTTGGAGGATTTATTTGAAGGGTGAAATTTTTTAATATTTTCAAATATTCTGCAACATTTTTAAGGAAATTTTAATCGTTAGCACAAATGTAGTTAGTTTAGAGGATAATTTCCAAGAACGTTAATTCTTAAAAAGAAATTCCAATTTTAACGGTGCTTTCTTTGTCTTCTCAATAAGAAGTTTTATTAATGCAGTAGATCACCCGATTGGCAATTACCTATAATAGTTTTGGAGGTGTTAATATGTTAAGAAGAAGTTCATAAACTGTAGATTATGAAAACGTCTTATTGCTATTTTATTTCCAGAGAACATCTTCAATTAGATTTAGCAAATGCTACTATAACAGAAAAAATCAAAAGCGCATTTCCAACTCTTCTCAGTGAGAAAGAATGACAAAATGGGGTAGAAAACCTGATAACTTTATTCTTATACTTCTTTTTGGATCGATTTCATGCTTTACGACATTCTATCTCTAGGTACACATTTCTGTTACTTAGCTCGTTGTGCCTCATTTATTTTTACTTCCTTTTACAATAAAGGAAGTATTGGATTCACCCCAAAAATTCGAAATTGAGTTTTTAACAGATCTTCACGTTTTAGAGTCCCCTGAACCCAAAAAACATATTTTTTTCATTAGGGTGTCTGTCTGTGTGTCTGCTGTGTGTGTGTCTGTCTGTGAACAGAATATCTCAAAAACGAAAAGAGATATGGCGTTGAAACTTCATATATAAGTTTTGTGTACTATGTAGATGAGATATCAAGCTTTTGAAGAAAATCGCATAACCGGAAGTAGGTGTTTACTCTTGTGATTTTTCAGTTTTTTTCGATTTTTTCAAAAACGGCTCTAACGATTTTTTTTAAACTTTATATTTTTATTACATTTTTAATGTAATTTGGGTAACTAGTTGCTTTCTTTGTTGTCTGGTAGCTCAGTGTAGCATAAAAGAACTCTTACCATTAATTCCCAGTCGAGGTTACGGCTAATCAATAAAACAGCCGACCACCACAGCTCAAAATCTGAAACTAAATACTCCACGCTTTTATTCCAATAAAACGTAGTCTGTCTACGACAGTTTTAATACACATATATATTTGCTTTACACACAGACATATAAAAAAGGCATCAAATACAAGAACACATAAATAAGTGGCGATTACATACACAAACGGTAATAATTTATATCATTAAAACTACGAGCAATTTTGCATGTTTCTATGAGTATTTAACAGTTAATGTAGCTTGTGCATACCATCCTAACTGCCATTAATTTATAGTTCAATAACAACAAAAGACGCTAATGGTCTTAAACCCGAATCTCAAATAAAACTGAAGCCGCCCCTGTCAGAAGTTAGACCCTGAATCAGTATTGTAGATATAAATATACGCTACTCCCCACCCAAGAAAAACGCCCTTCCATGCTTTTCAAGAATACTTCGACACTCACCATCACTCCGTTCCGCTAATACAATGAAATGTTATGAACTATAGTTCATTCAAATTCAAGATAGAGCAAAATCTGCAACCCAAGTTACAAATATCAGCGGTCAGTTGATTACTAATTTGATTTTATTAAAATTTAGATCAGAGAGATATGGCTTTTTTGCCGTCTTGACGAGTGTCAAAATCAAATTCGAGGTCAAAACTGACGCAAAACCTAACCTGCTAACCTCGAATTTGATTTTGACACTCATCAAGACAGCAACAAAGCCATATCTCTCTGATCTAAATTTTAATAAAATCATATTAGTAATCAACTTACTGCTGATATTTGTAATTTGGGTTGCAGATTTTGCTCTATCTTGAATTTGAATGAATTATAGTTATTTATAAAAAAAACAAAAAAAAATTTTTGCCGACGACCATACCTCAAAAGTTGACGTTGCCTTCATTTTCGAAGGATCTATCGTATGAAAACAACCAAAGACTTCAGGAAGGTTCCTGGCGACCGGAATCGTGTACACATACGATCATACATACACCGCACAGCACGTTTAGGTACCCCCCAATACGGGGGAAGGATCTAGTGGGCTGGGGTCTTCACCAAAAGATCCGCACCGCCGAGACGGAGATTTGATATAGTGGGTTCATTAGTCGGTTGGCACGAATTTTAGAGATATTTGACTCAGAGTGGTTTTCGATATGAGGAAATTTCAATACTTTGTACACTTATTAGTGTCGAAGTAATTCAAAACCCCAGCGATAAGCAGGTGCTGTAGGTCACAAGATGCCTCTGCCGCACTGCAAAAAAACTTAGCGATGCCGGAACGCAAATTGACCAATGTGACGCATTTCGTTAACTGCCACGAAATTCACATGCTTTCTTCGCCAATCTTTGAAAGTGCATTCAGGTACTTAATGCGCCTGTCTCCAAGTTGCAGCAAGCCTTCTCAAGTAACTGAAAATCTAAAACTGCGCTCTGGACGTTTACAACGTCCACTGGCAACGTTGTTTGCCTCGTCGATTATCCTGCAGCTTCTGGAAGCTGGAAAACTATGATGATAACTGGCTGAAGACGCCATTTCTGAAAGAAGCCGTTGTTACAACACCTTTCACTAAAATGCACTTATGATTAGCGCGTTGCCTCAATTTTCAGAGACAGGAAGAATCCACTTGCTCCTTCAACTTGTACACTGTCAATAACGCACTTTTTGTCTGAAACTAATAACCTGTTCTGGCTTTTTTCACTTGCTTCCGCCGATATTGCAAAAACTGCACTTTTAATTATGCGTGTTGCCGCTGACGGAAATTTACTAGAACTGGTGCTAACACTTAATTTGTTTGAACCTTAAACCTACTACATGATACATACAGTTGCCTAGACTGGTTGCATATCAAAAAATCATTAATTATTATTGCTGTGAGCTGACTCATAGCGGTCCAATGACCGTTACCGACATTTTCTGTTCGGTTTTGCAGGACTTTAGAACTAAACAGTTAATTTGTGCTGCAGTAGTCAATCACTTGCTTTGCATTATTATGTATTTATTTTTTCTTATATTTCATGCTATTCCATTGTTCCATATTATTTCCATTATAATAGAATGACGTTTTTTGTTTTGTATTTTTCTACTGTGTGCTGCAATTCATCTTAGAATTGTTTTTTTTTTCGTTTAGGTTGTCACTTTCTGTTGGGACGTGTATTTCCAATCACAGCTCTAAATTTACGGTGATTATTATAGAACGTACTCTTAGTTACTCTTGATGCAATATTCCTATATTTCGATTCTTTTTTGAAGGTAAGTTTTACCGAAAGAACTATTTACTTTGCTACTTTAATCTAATTTAGTTTTTGGTATCTAATTGTTCAATGAGAAAAAAGTCTCCTGGCAACAGAAAAAATATTATTTAATAAATAAAACTATTTAAAAAAATATATGTTTAGAGTAGAAGTTGACGTTCATAGTTTAACAACAGAACCACTGTAATGGATAAAAACTGATAACATAGACCTACAATATAATACCGATGGAGCGACAATTATATATAACAGCAATGAGATAACATGAATAAAAACATAACACATATTGCTTGAGTAAGAAAGAGATAAACATAGTAGTAAATTTTCGAGTAGGCATGACGCTTATTTTAATTATGACGTAAGTCAACTAAACATGCCTACTAAAATAATTTTATCGTATGGTCATCTCTTTCTTACTCAAGCATTCTATTTTGTTGTTCATGTTATCTTATTGCTGTTATATATAATTATGGCCCCTTCCGTATAATAGAAATCCTTGGACGCAGCTGATTTTATATTTACCATATTTTATAGTTACACTTTTTAAAGTATATATGAACAGCTTCTTCTTCTTCTTATAGTCCTTCTCCTATCGGAGGTTGGCTATCATCATTATTATACGTATTTTGTTGACGGCGGCTCGGAATAATTCGGTTCTGCTGCAGTTAAACCAATCTCGTATATTTTTCAGCCATGATATCTTCAACATTTTTTTTACTTCCTTTTACAATAAAAGAAGTATTGGATTCACCCCAAAAATTCGAAATTGAGTTTTCAACAGATCTTCACGTTTTAGAGTCCCCTGAACCCAAAAAACATATTTTTTTTCATTGGTCTGTCTGTCTGTGTGTGTGTCTGTCTGTCTGTGAACAGAATATCTCAAAAACGAAAAGAGGTATGGCGTTGAAACTTTATATATAAGTTTTGTGTACTATGTAGATGAGACAGCCAGCTTTTGAAGAAAATCGCATAACCGGAAGTAGGTGTTTACTCTTGTGATTTTTCAGTTTTTTTCGATTTTTTCAAAAACGGCTCTAACGATTTTTTTTAAACTTTACATTTTTATTAAATTTTTAATATGTATTGATGTGAGGTAGGTGATTTTCTAGTTGAATACTTCTAAAGTGGGTTTATTTTGTTTTTTTTTCTATTTTTTTATTAACTCCTATTTTAAATAAAACACCCGGTATATTATTACACTTTTGAATTCACCTTAAAATTCTAGAGAAAATTTGTCTCTTCAACTAACGCTCTATTTTGTACCGTTTTTGTAGAATTTGTAATTTTTGAAAATTTTTGACAAATAGTAAAAAATTAAAAATGACATTTTTGACTAATTATAAGATCACTGTAAAAGGAAGTTGTGTGAGTGTATCACACCAAATTTTTCCTTTTATTTTTCTCTGTATTATGAGTTGGAGCAGTGCATATATGGAATTTTTCATTATATGACCCAAATACTCAATTTTTCTCTGAACAGCATTGTATCTCAAAAGAATTAAAAAAATTGCGAGGGTTTAAACTGTGGTACTACCGACGAGTAATGAAGGTTACTTGAGTAGACCAAATCAGCAACGATAAAGTACGGGAAATAACCTAAGCACAAAGAACTTTCTGGAAGAACATGAAAAACGGGAACATACTAATCGGGTAAATACTACCACATGGAGCAATTACTAAAAACATATTAGAAAAGATGGTAGAAGAAAAAATGCAATAGGACGCCAAAAATAATGTAAAACTTGAACTGTAAAAAAGACATAAAGAGAACAGCTCATGAGAGGCAAACCTGGAAAATACGAACCACTAAATAAAATACTGAAGACTAAGAAGAAGAAGAATCGTAGTCTGATACGAAATCTTTTCCTACTTCTCCTCCCTAGCCTTAACCTTTACTGAATTGCTAATTTTGTACACCTGTGCCTCCTCGTTTGGCAAAGACGAATGTGTCTCCAAGGACGATCTAACTTACCCGCCGCCGGGGTACAAAGTCCCATGTGTCACCCCCGCTAGGTAAGTGGTTAAATGGTTAGTTAGGAAAGGTGACTGATTTGAGTTAAGTGAAGCTAAATAAAAATGCATTCCTAGTATAAGCCAAACACTTTTCAATCTGATAACATCAATTCAATTACCATGTTGAAAATAATATTTGTTACTCTTCAATAACCAAAATTACCTTTTCTTGATTTTTTAATGCAAATTCTTTTACAATATCCTATATACAGTGTGATCCAAAGTTTCATCAAAGAGCGCCAAGAAAAACAGAGATAGACATAAGTTTTATGTATAGTATTGATTCGAGCAATAGATATCTAAGAATTTTAATTAATAATAATTAATACAACACGAGATTTTTTTGCAATTTTTATAAATATTTTTTTTAATAAAGCAACTAAAAATGCAACTTTTTTGTTTTCTCAGATCTCGCTTCGTTTTCAAGAAAAAAAATGAAAGCTCATATTTTTGCACGTCTCTGAATCTGTTAAGACAAAAACTAAAATGCTTCAATATCTAAAAACCCCTTAACCGATTTTAGTGAAACTTTGAAAGTTTACTAGTGCTATTAATGATCATGTTTTGGCACACTTAGATTTAAATTATTTATTCCAAGGGCGGCTTGGTTTTTTAACTTTAACACTATTTATCTCAGAAATAAAGCATTTCCGGACTCATGTTTATTAGGACTTATATATATATATATATAAGTGGGTAAAATATTTTACCCTTTTTTTCAACACGCTGTATTAGTTAAAATATTAACAAAAGCGAAAATAAAAGAAAGAAACCCTGGATCGACAAAATAAATGAAATTGTACGAAAAAAAGGAAATACTGTCAAAAGAACGAAAAGTAGAAAAGAGTGGGGAAAATGAGTAAACAATACAAGTCATTAACTGCTACTCACATCCGACGCCGAGAGACACAAAGATTACAGACAAATGAGAAAGTAATTGTTATTAATATTTAATACATAAATGTGCAATAGAGTTTTAGAAATAACAGTTGAACATTATTTCAGTCAATTATGATTACTGGAATCCTGGAGAGACATCGTCTGGGCAAATAAAAATTAACGCAGAAAGAAAGTGTAACTTCTTCTGCGTTTTCTACGAGCCGCAATTAACGCAGGTAAAAAGTAAAACTGTAAAGTAAACCCGAGCCTATCTAGTACTTCGGGTAATCGAACTCCGCGCCCATTGCAAATCGGAAGTTCATTATATCGGCGTCCGCGCCTTCTGCGATCACATAATGAGGCAGTTTCTTAAGTCACATTCTTGAATAACAGACAAGCATAATAATAGGCCCAGAAATACGTAACTTCAGAGTTTTACTTTCGCGCAAGGTAATTTTTTTGCATTAAAACTTGCTTGAAGATCAGTTCAGTAAAATGCGCCCAGCAGATCATTAGCCGGCAAAGCACGTCTGCGAAATTGAGTGACCGTTCTGTACTGCTAATAGGCAGGTTAGAAACTTTGTCTTTATCTACATGTAGTTTACATTCGTATTGGTCTAGTTTTAAATGTGCATACAAATGTAGCGTGTAAATTAAATGTAGAATGTAATAAACTACATTTTTAAGAAATTAGGCATTTGGTTACATTTCGGATTAACTGCAAAATTCATTCACTGTTATTATATTTAAAACAGTAACAAATAATACTGGGCACGTGTGATGCTACACAACTGACATTAATAACACCTTCTAAGCATTAACAAATAAACGAATGCTACGTTTAAGCAAAGAGCATATGCTCTTTGGTTTAAGCATTGATTAAATAAGTAGAAGTTATTAATCAATGGTTTAAGCATAATTATTCGAGAACCGACGCGTCGTTTACCAAGCAAGAAGCTCGAAAGGTGGGAGTGTTGCCTAACGTATGAGTAATGGTGTGTATCAGTTCTGGTGTTTTCATATGTAAAATAAATTTATTGTAAATAAGGAATACTAATAGAACCAGAGTCAGATTTAGCAATAATTATTATAGTGTCTGCAGCAATGTAATATTTTGACCAGCGCCCCCGTAAGGGCTACTGGCGCCTGTGTGCAAAAAAGGATTTTGGCGCCCCTTAAGGCATTTTGGATCATGTTTTTTTATTTATTTTTTTGAAGGTAGGTAGGTAGGTAGGTGCTTGAAATAAAGCAAAAAACTGAACTTTAGAAGTCATATATATTTGTAGACTAAAATATCAAAATGAAACTAACAGAATAAAATCATAACAAAATAAATTAAAATAAATTCTTGTTCACGCCCATTTTAAAGCATTTACTTAACTAATGGGGTACAGACACGTTGTTTATATACTAGAAAATAACCCAAAACTAAAAATCACATTTTTTTTAGGAACAAATAACAGAAATATTGCCTAAGGTCTACATATATATAAGTACTACTTTCTACTTATACTTAGATATTTTAAAAAATATGCAGATACTTCTGATAAAAATACCTAGGTAACTTCGTTATAAAATCAAAAATGATAGCTAGGTACAATAGAAAAATAAAAAATAGCTATTGTAGTGGCGATATTTTCCGAGACTTTGGTGTTGCAAATTCATTAATTACATCGCTAAAATTTATACCATCAAAAATTTCTTGTTCAATTGCTAATATTGCTAGCCCAGATAATCTTTCTTGAAGCATCTTAATAATTTTTAATGATTTTTAACTTTGAGAAAGATCGCTCGCCAGAAGCTACAGATACAGGCAATGTCAGAAGAATTCTTAGTGAAATGCTTACGTTTGGAAGGGTGGAGATTAAATTGTTTTCAAATATATATTGTAAAATACTTAAGGGGTTAGTATCATCAAGTAATGAAAACAAATTTAACGCTTTAATTTCATTAAACAAATTATTGGAGTCTATATCCTTATTATCCTGATCTGTCAGTCGTTCTTCAAGAACAGAACAACGTTTTAAAAGATCGCTGTCACTTAATTTGAATATGTCGCTAAAAAATCCAAAAATATTATCATACTCATTTAATAAGTCAAATCGGTTTTTTAGAGAGCTTAAAGTTTGATCTATAATTTTTAAGAAAAAACTAATTTTAAAGGCGGTTTTTGGATCATGAGGGGTCTCATCTCGGTGTTCATAGTCAAACAGTTTTGGTTTAAATTTCTTCCTGACCGTTGGTAACGGTGGAAAGTCTTCTTCAATTTCGAGAGAGAGTGCTACTTCTTTCGCTTGTACAAGAATTTCTTGAAATGATTGGTCAGATCTATATTGCTGGAAGTGATCAACTAAATTTTTTAGGTAGATTTGGCATACTTTAATATTAATTGTAGCACTTTGGATTTGTTTGCTGACAATATTTATATGAAATAAAACGTCATGCCAAATAATAATTATACAAATAAATTGAAAATTTTGTACAGACGTTAAGAGGGAACTCGCTTTATGTCTTGCATCAATGTGAAAGGAATTATCTTCAGCTACTTCTAGAAGACTTTCGCAAACCTTAATTAAATAAAGTTTAAGGGGCTTTATTGCATCAATTCTGCTGGACCATATTGTCTCACTTAGAGGCTTTAAACTTAACCCGGAGACGTTTCTTCTCACAACATCCCACCTTTTTGTGGATGACAAAAAAATTATATAACTCTTGCACAAGATTAAAAAAGTTTATTGTAGCATCTGACACCTTAGAAGCGTCATTTACTGTTAAGTTCAAAGTATGAGCCGCACAAGGTACAAAAAGGGCTCTCGGATTCGCATCAAGAATGCGTTTTTGAAGCCCAACATGCTTTCCCTTCATGTTTGCCCCATTATCATAACCTTGTCCCCTAATATTTTTTATATCTAAATTTAATTTTTTCAAAATTTCTGTCACAAATGTATATATCCCTTCCCCTGTAGAGTCCAGTATTGGATTAAACCCAATAAAACTTTCTTTAACTTCAACCTTTTTTGAAGTGGTGTTAAGGACGACATACCTCAGAACAAGACTAATTTGCTCAGTATGACTAGTGTCTGGTGTACAATCTAATATTATTGAAAAATTTTGAACTGCGAACCATTTCTAAAATATTATTTCTTACTTTAGACGACAATAATTCAATTATTTCATTCTGTATTTCCACGCCTAAATAATGAGTCATTTTAACAGATTTTTTTTTTGGGAGTTACACACTCGGCTAACGTGCTGTCTCATCACTGAATTAAAAGAGGCAATCATCTCAACAGCTTTTAGAAAATTTCCATTATCATGCTCGAAAAGTAATTTAGAAGAACCTTGAAATGCCAAGCATTGTGTAGATAAATACTTAACAATCGCAATAATTCTTTCCAACACGTCGCGCCAATATTTTTTTTCCGTTTCTAAAATCCGCAGGTGGTGAGCATTAACAGTCGTAGATGTCTCCAACATTTTTTTAAAATTTATCCAAGTGTTCATATAACTGTTGTGTAAAATTGACCTTTCGTGTCTCTTCATTAGCAAAGACAAGTGTTGCCAATCAGATACTCCATTTGTATCACAAAAAGTGTTAGGAGTTTTACAAAACAACTTACAATAAAAACAAAATACAGAATCTTTAGAAATAGAGTAAATAAGCCAAGTCCTTTCGACTTTTTCTCTATTTGCTAGACTTCTTACAAAGTATTTGCACGAAAACTTTCTCTTATCTTTATTACTAGGAAAGCTAAAACTGATGTCTATCAAGGGCGGACCACGTTTAACCAATATTCTAGCTATCTCATTGGTGATTCTTTCGGGCCACAAACCGGGGTCGGACGGAATTATATCGACACTAGCCTCATTAAAGCCTTCATCGAAAGTGTCACTTGCAGCAGGTATTTCGGTAGCTGACATTACCGAACTTCTTACACAAGCTGAATTACCTGAAGTGGATTGTTCAAGTGTTGTAGACGAGGATGGTGTCATCGCTTCATCGGGCTGTGCATCAGTAGAAGCTGTTTTGCTGCTACAACCGCCGCCACTTGTTGCAGGACCTGATGTTACCGTGGTCGCCTCTGCTGAAATTTCAGATCGTCCACTCACGGTTACTGATATTACGGATTTAGAATCTTGAGATTCGGTCTCATCGATACTCTCCGTGGAATCTTGATTGTTTTGCAAGAAGTGCTTTAAAGATCCAGCCATTTTTTCCCTTTCTTGTAGTCTCAGTTTCTTTTGCTCGCGAAACTTTGCACCTGAAGGTCTCTTTCTTTTATCTTGAAAAAACAAATAAATAATTAGTGCTCATGGGAATTTGGAATTAACTTCTAAAGTAAGCACAATAATAAGCACCAAGTTTGCATATTTGAGTAAAAAGCAATTTGTTCGAGCCCTTTCAGCTTAAACCCTTTCAAAAATAAAAGCAGAAGAAATATTAAACTAATTTGATCTTATAGCCCTTAAAAACCCTACAAAATGGTTTTTTAAAAAGATCGATAGCATAAAAACTAAGCGAGTTATGGATAAAAAACCAATTACTTTTTTAAACTCGTACATGACATTTCAATTAATAAAAAGATATTTGGGTAAAAAAAATTAATTAGAACCAGTATCCTATAAAGGGTTAATGTTTATAGTATAAAGTAGGGATCACTTACCATTTTCTAAAAAATAATCAAACCGTTGAAATTGCAGTCAGCAGGTATTCAGCACTTAATTTTTTAGAAAAAAAAGTAGTAAACAAAATATTATACAACACAACACTTGACAAAATAAAAATAACTTTAAATGTAAAAATTAATAGGATTACTTGTTTTTATGCACTTGTTGCACGGTCGCACGGTCCAGTGAACTAACCGGTTTAAAAACGCTTCTGGCGATGCATCGCTTTTATAGCGCTCCAGGCATTATTCATGTCTGAACAGGAAAAATCAAGAAACTACCGCCTGACATGTTCTCGCAACATAGGAATCGGCAGTAACTGGATGATATACTAATAAAATTTCGTGTGTATTTATACCTAATCCTATTTAATTTCTCAATTTATATTTTAAAATTAATTTTTGTTTTTTGTTTTTTTGCAATTTTGTTTGGACCCTGGGTTTTGGCGCCCCTAAAAGATGGCGCCCGTGTGCATTGCACACTTTGCACATATGGTAGCGGGGGCCCTGATTTTGACTCCCCCTTTCACTCTAGCCTCTCTTATCACTTTAAGGTATTAGTTTTAAAGAATATGGGTTAGTATCAAATATTCATCGGCACAGAAATATCACAGAAATTTGCATACCGCAGAGGTTAAGGCTGGTAAGGAGTGCTGACGAATTGCTTCGTTTCGCCTTTAGAAAAAAATTACTTACGTAACTCAGAACACAATACCCCGCCGTGAAACTCAAAGTGAGCCATTGACGAGTCACGACCAGTAATAATTCGATCTTTTACTCTTTTCTCAACCTGTTGATAGCTGGAGTGCTGCAGTAATTATCTATTTTGTTTGGAGAGAAGGGTGGAATACGTCTAGTAAGAAATAGTTCTTCAATTTATGTTTGCAGTCCCAATAAATATTTTGCTACAGTTTAAATGTTTAAAATTAAGGATGGAAATGGAATTCAAAAGGAAGGAGAACGTTCGGTGCTGTGATAAGGGCTAGACGTGTTTTGTTAAAGTCGACTGTTTGGCTTAGTCAGTTCCTGGCGCAAGCGACCCTGCGAATATGGGGACCAATAATAATTTTTAATGTGTCAAGTTGCTATAATGTGAAGCGGAGCTGCGAGTACGGCCATGAGTATGCATAGGTAGTGATTTAGATTAGCTAGAGTAGTACATACGAACTATTCTAGTCAGTTGAATGATGTTTGGTAGTTTTTTGGCAATTATAGCATCCGGTAGATGTCAGAGGTTCTTGCTTGTGCTGGTCGATTGTGTGATAATCGAAGGTATAGATCCCGTGAAAGCACTAGGTTTCGCATAGTGATCCGCGGAAGTATGATAAGTTTCGCAGTGATAATATAAGCCCGTGGAAATACGTGGTTTCGCTATAGCCTACCAAGATTTACGGTAATTTTTACTGTGAAAAACCATTAACCTCCGGGGTTTTTACCGACTTTGTACAGGTTGTAACAAAATTAACAGTTAATCTAGCGGATTACTATAGGGCAGTACTAGCGAAAAGTACCGACACCGAACTCCACCACTGAAGGCAGCGTTGATGCTGACTGATGCAAGGCCAAGTGTTGTAACGTCACTGCCAGAAGTATGGAGAGGTTTATGTTATTTTACATTTAACTGCCTGCCTCCGCCAATGTGCCAATGAATGTTAGAACCTGCACTGTTTGCACCCCGTCGCCGCATTGTGGCCATAGGTGAGTTGCATCCACCATGGTGACACATTTCAAGAGTATCGGAATTTTAATTTTAATATAAAACACAAAAACCCTTCTGACATTTGTTACAGTATTTAATCAAGTAACCATGTGAAATGAAACAGTAATATTAAAGTATTGAAATGTTTTCGTAGTTTTCATGTCAGATTGACAGTTTCTATGTTTATTGGAATTGGTTCCCCTCATTTGAGAAGATGAAATTTTAGCAAAAGCGTTGGAAGAACGAATAATTATGACACAAAAAATAGTTTGAAGTTTCGAAAAAGAATTCAAACCCCCGAGCAAAATCTCACAGGTTCTTCCTTCACCTAAAGATACATTAAACACTATGTCATCTAGAGGTGTTATTAGAATCCCTTGCTCTTGTAATGCTGTATACATTGGTAAAACAGGACACATCTTTTAACACTAGCATTGTCTCAAGTCGGGTCTCGTTTTATTATCAGCCATCGCCAAATACCAACTCGATATCGGCTATAAGATCCTTTTTAATGAAACTTTCATTTTCTGCAAATCCTCATTCTTCTTTAGCAGAAAGATTCGCGAAGACATTGACATTTACAAACACCCTAATAATCTCAATCGGGACGAAGGCTTTCCCCTTCCTTCTATGTGGGAAGTGCTAATTTCTAAGCCTCGCCTACCGTCACTTAAGTGCTACGTCACTTGCCTATAAATTCTCGCCTTTCTTCTTCCAATCGTTGAAACATTTTCGCCTCTGGTGTGGTTTACACGTTGAGTTACCGTGCCCTCTTGTTTTTCTTCCTCTTACGAAAGTGGGCGAAACGTTGAGTTATTCGACCTCAATAAGGACACGGTCTAATCCCGGAAGTCGTTTGTTACTTAATGAGAATGGCAGTGAAAGCCTCTGAAATCAACCCAAGGATTGTCGTTAGTTTTCCTTATACTTTTAGTGCAGTGTTGTCTCTCGACTTGTACACATTTTCATAAATATCAAATTACAATGGCCATGTAATTATTAATTTTTTTAGTTACTTATTATTTTCTTACAATTAAAAAAGAACTAATTTGAATTTTTGTATCGTTTATTACGGAAACTATTGTTTCCAAATTATTTGAAATCTTGGTGTACATAATTTTAATTTTAAATTCTATATTTACTTATTTTCAATTTTAAATAGTGCAAAAATTTCTTTTTTATTATACCTGCATCAGAATCGCCGTTTAAAGCACGCCTGAGCGTGCGAAAGCAGGCGATTAAAGCTCGCCGAGCTTTAAAGGTTGTCAAGGAAACGACTGAATGCAACAACGGACATGGACGCGACAAAAACGTAAATAATTCTCGTAACTATAGTAGCAATATTATTATGCCCTCTCGATAGACGAAAAAATTACCAGTTTGACCTAGTATGGCGGCCCTTTATACCCTTCTTATCAGTATGGCACAAAATTGTCGTCTATGTTTAGGGACCTTGTCTATCGATTACAACCAAAATTAGCCTTGCCGCTTTAAAAAAATATATTTAATTTTATTAACAATTTTCCAAAGCCGCCGTTAATATTTGTAACCGCAGTTCGGCTGCCATACTTGCGTTTTTGACTCCTACTTGGGCAATATAAAAAGGTTTACTACCTACCGAGCTTGCCGCTATGACTAGTAATTCGGGTGTTATGGGCTCTTGGTCTATAAGTTTTTAGTGCGTAATTTATTTCCATTATTGGAGGTATAATAAAAAATAGCGTAAAGTATTCGTGGATAACTGGTCTTTAAAACACTTGCTCTATTTCGAGCACTCCAGCTACGCCTTCGTGCTCGAAAACTCGCGCGTGTTTTAAAGACCTTGTTATCCACTCATACTTTAATATACTATTTATTACATGTAGGCTGAAAACATACGAAGCGATTCACGCCGAGGCGGCGGCCGAGTCGGCAGCCGACTGTGCCCATGATTCTATGTATTTAAAGCGGACAAAACACACTCTGCGTCATGTAGCGCGTACGCCGAGCGTATTTAAATACATAGGAATCATGGGTCCAGTCGGCTGCCGACTCGGCGTGAACCGCTTCGTGTGTTTTCAGCCTTAGCTGGTATTTTAAAGTAACATAAATTTAACAAATACAAAAAAATATGAAAAGGAAATAGAAAAAAAAAACTGCATAATTATAAAAATTCACCAAAATCACAAAATTTGTTGAAATTGCTGCCCCTACTTTTCTATACACTTCTCTATCGCTTTTATTTTTGCATTCTCTTTTTGCCTCTCTTCTGGCTTCTTCGTATCTTCTTCCGTGTTTCTTCTTCTTCTTTTTATCCTGGCTTTGTTTCTCGTTTTAATAGATTTTTTACAAATCGAATTCGGTCGATTTTTCTTAAAGGTTTGCTCTCTCATAAACTTTGCCGCTTTTTTATTGTTTGCTCTAAATTTTTCCACTGCTCTTATATCTTTACTCTCATTTTTCTTTTCTAGGCCCTCTTCTAACCCGTTCCTCATTTTTCAGTTTGTTCTTGTTGTATGTTACTCTTTTCTCATGTGTCACCGTCCTTATGGTTGTCCTTATTTGTTCCAACTTCATCCTGACTAAAAAGTGGTCCGTGTCAGCGTCTGCACCTCTGTAGCTGCTTATATCCTTGATTGCATTGATATGCTATGCCTCTATCAACACGTGATCATTCTGGTTGACGGTATTTCTGTCCGGTGATAACCAGGTTCCTAGGTGTAGCGATTATCGTATTTCTTCCATGGCAAAATCTATTAACATCATTCCATTTTCATTATTTTCAGTGTGCTTATTGAAATGGCCAATAACGTGTTTATACTCTCTGCCAGTTTTCTATATCTCTATATCATTTCTACGTAGGCTTTAGTACAGGTTCTCGGCCTCTTCATAGTAAGCGCTTCTTCCCTCCTGATCTTTTTCTTCTTCTTATATTTCTGAATCTTTCCTTCATTCTTATTCTACACAATCGAACCGCCACACGTGGAACTTCATAACTAACTGCTTTAAACTTTCTTTATTCATAAAACCAGTTCCGAACAGTCTTTGCTGGCTCCCGCTCTTAAAGTATATAACTCATCTGTGCCCTCTATTCTTGTTCCACTTTCATTTGTCCCCTGTAATGCTATTATATCAATTCTGTATCTTAGCAGCTCCTGTGTTTAAGTTTTTATTGTTCTTTGTTCGTAGGTTTCTCTTACGTTCCATATCCCCATTATGATGCTATTTTTCGTCTTCTTTTCTCCCTTGCGGTTTTTTTCAATGCATTTGTCCTCGTACTTATTTTCCGTCCAGCTTGTAGTTTTCCTATCCGTTTTTTAAATTGCCACCTTTGTCTGCCAATTTCTCCAGTTGTTCGGATACCATGTTCCATTTTCGCCAGGTACTGTTAATACGTATTTTTTGGTAGGCAACTTTGACACTGTGTCCTTTTTTTCTCCTCCTTCGCTATATCTCGTAGCTCCTTTTGTATTTTTGCCTCTTTTCGGGTCAGATCATGGCCAATAATATAATGAGATCTTTGTATCTGATTTTTTGACTTCATTATGTTTTCTTTTTCTTCCCAGCTGTCTAATTGTACAATTATCGTTGGTAATGCTTCTTCTTTCAATTTTATTTTAGGAAAATCCTTAATTTTTACGCAACGTTTAGCGTGTCGTAAATGAATTTCATAACTTCATTTATTACTCCATTCTCTTTCAATTCATATCGTTTAATTAATATATTGTTTTTCTTCTGTAGTTTCTCCATCTCTGCAACTTTGTTTTCAAGAAACTTTATTTTTGCCATCATTCTTTCGTTTTCCTCCTTCAATTAGCATATTTCCTTCTGATAATCCTTCTGATCTTTCCTTGTAGCCTTCACATCGATATCAGGTGTTTCATCATTTCGGTTAGGTCGTTAAGCCCTTTACTTTGGCTTGGGAATTTTCCAGTGCTCCTACTCTTCTTTCCTAGTTCTCTATCTTCATCCGACGCATCCCATCTCTTTATTTTCTTAAATTCTTAATTGTACTTAAGGGAGGGTAGCCTGGATTTTAATTAAATTTTTTATTTTCTTAAATTCTTAAGTGTACTTAAGGGAGGGTAGCCTAGATTTTTATTTAATACAGAATTGAGTTTCTCTGAAGCAATTTTTGCTACATTTCCAGGGGTGTCATGCACATTTCGATTATTTGTAAAGAGCCTGTAAGAGCTAACCCTATTATTTCCAGTTTCAGTTGATTCCAGCTTACACCATATAGGATACTCCATCTGACACAAATAGTTTAACCTTGTCATCCCTAATTCTAGATAGCCACAAAATTCTTAAACAGTGAGACTTTGAGTGTGTAATAGAACAAGTATTTATCATAAAAATACCAAGTGATTCGTTAATAAACCGCGAAATTGTTACGTTATTACTTTTTTTCTAATTCTTTACATGCTAGTAGATGCGGTGGAGCTGGCTCTTCAACAGTAAGCTTTCCAACAATCAAATATGCCATATACTGACCACATCGGTCAGTTGTTTCATCTACTGTGATCCATATATCACAATTTCCAATGTGGTGTTGAATTGCATTTATTACCTTAAAATGAGCAATATTTAATTGAGTAAATTAACATAATCACGCATTGTACAGTTTTTGTAAATAATTTTTTCGAAGAGTGGATTTCTCTGGAATATGTCGCCCAGTATATGTTGGTAAATATTTATTTAACTTTGCATTTAGAACTTTTTCCAGGGAATATCTCGGGACATAAAAGCTTCACACATGTCCTTAAAAAATGTTTGGTTGCCACTGTCACTAATATGCTGACTAGCTATATGAAGTTATCGAAGGGGCTGTTTTAAAGAAGCTCTATGCAGAGCTGTGGCTTCATGTTGTGCAATGAGTTTTTTTACCAACTATAAAATAAAATAACTATAAAATAAAAGGACTACTATGTGGGGGTATATATTAACTTAACAGCTTTACTGCAACATTTGCAAAATATTTTATTGTTTGTTGCATTAACTTCATAAACGGTGGAATTTGACTGACAAGCCACCCAATCTTGCATTCTCTCTTTAGTTGATTTTTTTTTATTTCGGCATTGTAGATCTATACAGTATCACTTTTCAACTTACTTTCAATTTAATACTACACTTTTGTACTTAAATATTGGCGACACAATTTCAAACATTTAAGGTTATGTTGATTTTAAAAAAAGTGAACCTGTCCACGATGCTGTTTCTGTCAACTAACAATACCTACTCCAGTGACGGGCATGCCCGTGACTTACGCCTATGCACTACAAGTGGCACTACACAGTTTTACTCACACGTTGCATACACAGGATGCAAAAGATAAAGAGCAGTTTATTGTGTTGCATATGTATAAGGCTAATATTAATTCTGTAAATGCAAAACAAATTTAAAGCTATTATTCTATACATAAAAAAATTAAAACACTTATTTTAGGAAGGTTAAAACTTTAAGTAGTTGCAAAATGCAAAAAATATGCAGCAAATAGGGCATTAGGTCTTATAATATCTAAAATAAGTATTTTAGGTGATATCAAATAGGCGTCAAAAAGCATAGTTTTTATTGAAATGAATTTATAGGTATCCAAAAGAGATGTACCTAAAAAACTCACGAAAGGCTAAAAACCTAAAATCCGCTCTCTACTAATAACATATTAATACGAGTATTCATATAAGGTGTAATCGGTCGAGTGCAAAAAAGCACACTACGTGAATACATATTTAGGTTCTATGAAAGTCAGTATCACAGTTTTAGGTTCTGCTGTTTTAATTCAATGCTAAACAGCCTATTTTGAAACCTACATTCTTCACCGCTCTCCGTCGGCTGCCACCCATATTCTGTCAAAAAGCTGGGCCATTTTGATATGGTCCTAATGTATTCGTGAAAGCCAGCAAACGTTTATCGTACAGTTTATTTTCATGTCAAAAAATACTCATGCTTTATTTAAGCTTTAAAGTGGGAAAAATGATTAAAAGTAAGTAAGAGGCATGACTCCTTGGTAACACTTTAGCTTCTCTTTTGAAAGATACTGCAAACAATGACATTTTGTATGCTATATTACACTTTTCTAAATTAATTTTCGCTTGTGTTTTTGTCTCTCATACTCTCACTATTTGTGTTCTAAGGAAAGCGAATGTATGTAGAATTACTCATGTTGAACTTGTCTCATTAGTATTGTATAGCCTATATGTTCTACTACTGAAAATAATAGATAACCTTACCTTTACATCTTAGGAGTTACAAATCCATACGGAGCTGTTATAACCGATTTTTGATTAGCTGGACATTTACACAAAAAAGTAAAGTTGCATGTTTATTATTTTTCCGCCAATCGTACTTACTAGAATTGACATATTATTGACAAAATTTTGTTGAGCAAAGTCAAACATTCCATTACATGAGCCGTTGCTAGGTAATTTACAATAAAACTGTACAGGAATAATATTCCCGTTCTAGGCAGGGAATATTTTTCGAATGTAATTATTGATGATGATGATTAATTCGCTGTAAACAGATAAATCGTATTGATCGGCCGAAAAATAGTAAGTGTATCTTGGACAAAAAGCAACATTCCCGGACTCCTGTCTTGTTGGGTTCGCGTTTCTCCTCGCCCAACAATATTCACAGTTGTCCGGGAATGTAACGCTTGATACACAATGTACTATTGTTTATTTTTAGTTGTAGAAAATGATAAATGCAATGTAAAAAATGGTCGCTGAACTTGACATTTCATGTCTAGGATCATCATTAATAGATTCAGAATTTGTTTGATTATTTTGCTTTTAAGTGTTTTCGATGGATTTTACTGCACGCAGATTACAGTGACGCCTTTGCAAATGCATTGAATTAGTTTTTGGATAGCTTAGTACCGACGAGATTTGCACAGTTTAGTTCACTCTCGCAGAAGCTATGATTTCAGATAACTACTGCTTAGGTGGATTCCGAAAATCTTCAGGAATTAATCACCAATGCAGGACTTTAAACTACAAGAGGAGTATTCTGCCAGTGCCACTTGCATCTATATCAAATTGATCCATATTGCGCTAACGAAAGAAGCTGCTATGTAAAGCAGGTCGAAGCTTAGGAAGTTTCCTGCTGTTCAGGTCAAGATAGAATTTGATATCAATAAAATAAAGTTAAAACACGCACATTCTGGTTTGCATAACTTTCGTCTCGTATCTGCATGGCATCCAGAGCACATTTTGCTTTTGAGATGATATTTCAATAGTGAAGAACATTATTTATTATTATACTCGAATGATAACATGGTCACTCAAAGGTTGTTGATTTTTAGAATCTAATATCATTATGTGTAAGAGAAAACTTCCATATATATTATTTTCGGCCCAAGGGATGCGATAAAGTTGTATTTAAGATAACTAAAAATGACATGAAACAATTCAACTAAATGATAAGTTAGAAATTGAAAATCTGATCTATAATTGCTGATTTCAATACAGAAACACTCTGCATACAGTCGTTAGGACATTATTTTGCTTGATTTGTTGTCTTCGTGTGTGAATCCTGGTAATAGATATAAGCAAAAACAAATTTATATTATTTCAGGTATAATTTGCTGAAGTCTCATGGACTTTTAGAATTAATTAAGCAGTGATTTAAAATAGTTTTGTATACTCTTCCCTTCTTAAGCTTATTTCTTTAGCGCCAGCAAGTTTTATGCTCTGTCTAACTTGACGACTAAATAAAGTATAACAGTATCGCTTTCACGGAGTATGGATGCAATCGATCTCTGAATTCACAATCAAGTAACACTTATTATTCAATCATTTAAGCAAACTAATATATCCCACTATGTCTGCTCGAAGCTTTCCAAACGTTGTTAAAGGGGCGCTGTATACGAGCTCACCTGCATTCTACTTTATCAGATGTAAACATTAGAATCAAATTGTAAAGCTACAAATTCAAAAACAAAATAACAGTTTTATTAGGTACAACAAACTAACATAACATTGGCACTACACAAGCAAACATGAAACGCTTTGGCAACTTTAGGTACAACTAACTTAAGTAGAGACTGAAATTCTTCCTATCTTTAAGATGCATTGGAAGAGCTACCCTCTATGTACAAATATGTGGAAGAAGAAAAATTTTAGTAACCATCATCATCATGATGTAGTAGGCTCTTGTGGTCGTCTTTGGGTATAGGGATGTAGTGAGGTATTTCCTTAATCTTCTCATGGAAGTAGTGGTGGTGCTCTGGAACTTTTATGATCTTGGTCTTGTATACCGTCTTTATTCTGGTGGGGATGTGAATGCGCACCCTGCAAAAATATGTTATGTTAGTAGAGGGTATGTTTATACGACACAACATTTTAAAGTGGTTGACTCACCATTAATCGTCATACACAATTTTGAGCAAACCCTATTATTGCTGTTAAAAACATAAATGCATATACTACTCTTTGCATAAATGTCTATAACGAATTCCTAGTAACTATGTCTTGTCTGTACTTCAATTGTTGTTTTAAAAGATAAAACCAATCTCTCTCAACCGCTTGCATTAGCTTGTCGATTCTTTACATCTCCTAATATGAATGCGTGCTCGAACCAGAAAATGTAGTATATGCTTTATGCCTGGACAATATTTTAGTATCTTGTTAGCAGCTGAACGCGTCTAATAATTTATAGCACCAAACTAAACTAATGAGAATTATGACACTCTTCTCAAAAATGGTTCCATCCCCAATGCGTCCAACGGGCCAGATAACTTCCAGAGGAGGGGTGGATTAATACAAAACTGACTACATTTAAATATAAGTGCCACCAATTTAACTAACCAACAACTCGTAAATCTAATTTGGAAAATTCTAAAAATAAAATCTCTAAAGTTTCCTCTATCAAATGCAAACGCAATGATAACTTATAATTTGTTAAAGTAAAAAGCATGACGTAAATGCGGCGCAATTAAAGTAAGATATATTATTTTTATCTCTTAATACATACAGGTATCGAATGCAAGAGAAGAAGCTCCTCGTACTGATATATCCATATACGTAATCCTGAATTTCTGACATTTAGAAGGCAATATTTGGAAGCAATACCAATAACAAACGCGCGACGTGATCACACTGCGCTCACAATAAAATGGTAATTACAGATACGTGCTTAAAACACACACACACATACACACACTTCACACACAAAACTCAAAGTACGTAAAAAATGCATATCCAATATAAATGCATCAATATGTTTGGCATAAACCAGATGTGAACATAGTAAAAGTTTGAATAAAGTGATTTTTTGCATCATAGTAATGCTCTTTAAGTTGTGGCAAAATATTTAAGTAGCATGCAAAGTGTTGATCAAAGCAACTGATGTGGCCTCGCTCCCTCACGGGTTCTGTAACGTACCAGGCCGAAGCATTCAATACGCAACTTCAAGAAAAGCAATAGAAATAGGAATGAACAGCAAAGACCAGAACAGAAAAGAGCCTTCTGACTGTTATCGGCTCAATGTATTTTCTCCTTAGTTCGAAGTAATCAGAAGGTGACTCGATTTGAGGTGTATCAATGTCTTACTACTGGATGTTGAATTATCGAACACCCATTCGTCCATATCTCCCAATAACTCCAGTTAAAATATGATGTTTTCGTTTTCCATACACACGACCAAGAATTGGAGAAAAGCCAAATATTCACGACCACTAAAATTCCAGATTCCCACACACAGTAGAGAGAAGCACTAATCTCTTACAATTTTAGTAGTCGCAACGCATGTTTCTTTTTTAGCAAATTTCTTCCGGAAGTTACCTCAATTGTTAAACAAAAGAAATAACTCTAGAATTTCTTAGCTGAACATGGAATTGTCTTCGCGACTGTACTTGACCCCACAACAACCCATATGTCTAACCTTACGAAATAAATTTGACAACAGAACAAAATCAATCAGAGAGTATCTAAAAATGCCATTCGAGTGGAAATAGCAAGCATACATGGTTGGATTACAAATCGGGAAATAGGCGGGAACAGACTGTTACCATATCAAACCCATACTTCTCACCTTCAGACATCAAAGATCAACAGGTCCTAATAAACAGGTGAGTATGCTCATTTCCAGAGCTAGCTAATTCCTAGGACTAATCTCAATCAGGAGACATAACACACAACTCAAAGAAAGATACTGCACGCACTCGGGCCAACTGTATGTCTGCACCAAATCAAACTTCTACAAAGGCAGACAAAATCTTATTTTTTTGAAGTTGCTTAGCACTTGAGTTGCTTGGCCTACGGTAAGAAATTGCACGTAGGACTAAATTTAGTTAATAAAGTAATAATATATTCTTTCCAAAAAGTAAGATAATATGCTACCTGAATGGTATGGCAACAGAAGCTGTGGAAAAAGAGTACCAAACACGGATAAGATCAAATCGTAAGAGAGGAAATAGAAATGATGAAAGAAAATATTTCATGAAACTATTATACACAGAACTAGAAAACACAAAAAAACAAGATATGAGGTGAAGATAAGCATGTAAAATTTAAAAATAACAAGGAAAGATCCGGGTAGAGTATGATTAAAAACGAAAATAGGCAAGTTAGCAGGACATGATGTAATTGCAATAACAATGATCAAGTACACAGTGCAACACACAAAACAGAAGCTGAAGTTGAACATTCAAGATTAAAGCAAGAAAATACACCATGAGGCTCGCAAATGAAAACAGTAATGCAGATACAAGATACTGTGAGAATTACTGAGGCATATAAAGGAAATGAACAACAACAATAATAGAGAACAATCTAACACACGTAGTAAAATAATCGTTAGAGCAGACGAAGTGTGAGTTTAGAAGGCAAACATTTCCATTATTGAATTACTTTCTATTTCAATTTTGATATTAATGCGAAAATTGAAGCATCCAAGATTTGAGGTAGCTATTACTTTAAGGTAAGCCATTTTAGATATTCTATAATGAAATTTTGTGTACTTCATAGCTTCAAGTAATAGGCTGCTATGATTTCGACTAAGGAAGTAAACTACGAAAGAAAAACCTGTTTCTCTAAGTTATGGGGTTTAGGATTTGGGTTAGCTCAAAGTATGGAAACGATCGACGACGGCTTTTAGCAAAAAAAGAATAATAGGAATGTACACTTGCTTTCAAAACTTTCGCGTACACATTCAAAATCAAGTAACAACGATTTTGCAAAATTTTAGCTGTTTGAACGGGTAATTTTGAGATTAGGTTAAAAATGACATTGACAGCATGTACTCTGTCAGTCGAGGCATTTTGACTTTTCAAAAATTTCAATGTCAGAGTTGATTAATTACAACCCTGATTTAATACAGCGAAAAATTGGTGTACGCGAAAGTTTTGAAAGCAAGTGTACCATGATAGGAAGAAATATTATCAAAATGTGGTAATACTGAAAAAAAAATATGAAAGGCAACGGAGGGGAAAACCTCACAGGGTATTTACATTTATGGTACACAGTTGAGAAGTCACAAATATCACAGGAACGAGTGTATGTTCTCATTGAACACACTCTTAGAAAATTTTTAACAGGTTGTGAATGTATTTCGGAAGGGATTATTACAGTACTCTTTTTAAAAGCGAGTTAGATAATTAGATAATTAAACAAAGCCGAAAGAATTGAATAAAATCGACCTTGCCCCATAGTAAATCCATAGGAAAGAACAACATGATTTTGGAGGGTTCCACGACTATTGTCATTATGTAACGAAAAACTTAGGGGATTGGATCGTGTTAAGATAGAAGAACTAAACGCCCACTTCCATAAGGGGCTTAATTGGGAGAAAATAAAAAAAGGACTCAACGTTTAAACTACGCCAGAGGCGAAACTCTTGAAAATATCAAGGAATTCGTTCCTTCATCTCCAGTATCTCAAAGTCATTATAATTGGAAGAAGCCTTTTCGTATTTATCTGTCATGCAACTTGAATTGAAAAATCTCTGAGATGTATAATACACAATATAAAAACCAGGTTCTAAATCAGTTGCATCAGTTGGCAGAACCATCAACGCAAGATTATTTTTATCTCCTAGAAATTTGCTTTCACACAGAAATCCTGCATTCTTTTCAAGGGTGGAAACGGAGATAAATCGAAATAAGGTCACCCGTACCATAATGCCCTTGAACTAGAAGAATCTGTTTAAGACAATGTGGAATAACCTGACGAATACTAAACAGGAAAACACACTTAAAAATCGAATGCTGTAAAATCTTATACCAAAGTATCATACGACCTGTAATAATGTATGCATGTGTCGTTTGGGGTACCACATCCAAGACAAACCTCAAAAAAATTCAAACGCTCCAAAACAAGGTATTGAGGATAGCTACAAATGCCGACTGGTACCTCCGAAATGCCCAACTTCATCGTGAACTAGAAATACCAAGCATAGAAGAATATATAAAAACAACAGCCCTGAACTTTTTCAGTCATCTCCACAACTGTCCAGCCACCGATCACTATAACCTAGGAAAGAAATCATCAGCGACGCGATTAAAACCCAGACTACCCCAAGACATCCTACTCTAGGACAGCGATTAACAATTAGTGATTAACTAAAGTGCTCTCTTCCCATAGTGTATCACATACGTTTAAACCAATGTTATCAGTGCTGTGTTCTAATGTTCGTAAGACAAAATATTCTTAACTACCAATACTGTGAACAGCCCCTGTGAGCTTAACCAGTAACTTACTAATAAAAAAAAAAAAAGAAAAAAAAAGAAAGGAAATTTTGCGGTTATATAGAACTTGACTACAAAGCTAGTCAATATAGATACAACCACTTTTTCTTCATATTTTTTATATTACGATTGCTTTTTCTTTTTATGTAATGAATATGTAGTACCATTTCGGTTGTTAATTTTAATAAATCGTATAAACTAAAGCCAGTTCAGTAGCCAGTCTAAGCAAAATTGGACACGTCGATTTCGTCCAAGTAAAGTCCACATGCTCAAACTAAATACGTTTATATTTCAAAGTGTACAAACTAGAACCAATTTAAACACAGAGTTATTCATACGTATGGTCATTAAATGTGTGGCTAGTTAGGGCATCAAATATAACAGCTTTGCATAATAAACTACAATGTAAGAACTTAATAATAATCCCACAAAAAATAAAACATTTAATTGCTTAAACTGATTGATGGTCACACACATAAATTTGTATCAAAATAAATTTGCCAAGGTGGTTACGAAAAGACAGAATTTGGATGAAATCCAAAAGCAAAAAGCAGTTGTTTGGGTATTTCAATCATATTTGGTGCATTCGGTTAATGTACGCTCACCTGATTTAGCCAGTGGTTCTCAAAGTTTGCAACAAACCTAATTTTATTTTTTCATAAGCAATGAATTTTTAGTGCACTGTAGTTCTTTTGAGGTCAGTATACATCCATTTAATTTAATTACATAAATCACTCTGTATAATCTCTCATATTTTCAATGCAAAAAACTCAGTTGCTCTAATAAATAGGAGCGATTTGCAACATTTTACAAGAGATGACATCCAATATTATAATAAAATTCTTGCAGTTCAGCCTATTACAGTTTCCTCAATTTTAAATCCTGTAGAAATATATATTAAATAACTGAGCAATCGCTTCCATTCAATGCTTAAACCTCGTGTCAAATTTTATTTAAATTTGAAATGTATATGTTAAAAACAATTCTATACTCCGACATACGAGAACTGGATATTCTATATTCCAAAATAAGAGCAAAATTCTTATAAGTTTTACCAAAAATGCTTCCTATTTTTAAGATTTAGTACACTCAACTATAATAATTATGCGCGTTTGAGTTAAGTGGCACAATTAGGTAGGGCAGATTTATCAAAATTTTGCAAGCAAAATCATAATTAGTATTTGTTCCATTAGGCATTGCGTTGGTTAAGATATTCATATTAACATAAACTACAAAATTTATTTAAAACTTAGGGGAACTTGTGGTACGTTGGGCCGATTGTATTGGTTCACATCTAAAATAAATAATTTACAGTGATCTGTGAATGTGGGCAATGTCTACATATTGGTCAGAATGCCATTAGATACCACCACATTTTAATAAAATTTCGTAGTAAAACGTGGTTTTCAGTTGTTTTGTGGTTTACTGTTTTGCACCAAAAGAGTATTTTTCAGGCGTTATTTAATTGTGATCGATAGATTTTGTAAATTACATTTATTTTCTGACACGAAGGTAAATTTTATATAACCTCGAAAATATCCAAAAACGTTTTTTCGTAAAAGTGTCGGTGTTTTACATTGGACTGGACCAAAGTTTCATATTTATATAAACATTTAATAGTCAATTACTTTTTTGAGAGTAAAGATCGTTTTGTTTCGTTTTTTAATAAAAAATTTTCATTTTAGAATATAAAAATTTTCAAAAGTAAGTCCGACATGAAGCATCCCCTTGCAGATGTAAAAATCTTTGGAAATTGCAATTGACCATGCTTTAACCAGATATTACTCAGTTGGTGTAACTGCAAGGAATAATTCTGCTTCAAAAACATCTTTAACGGTGTAATATGATTTTGATCGCTTTTATAGCAAACGCATCTGTTCGCAAGCATTTTGGGCTAGTCCGCCCCTATTCATACCGTATTCCTTGCAAGTAACGTCTGCATATTTGTTGAAATTTTCGTTGTCGTGACAATCGGCGCGGAAGCGGGGATATTGCATTTTTTGCAATTAACGTATGCATAGCTTCGTGGAGAATTACCTTCTTCTGTCATTTTACACAACGCGCGAGGGAAACGCATCATATACAGAGTTGTCAAATTTGCTTCTCAACAGCAGTCGGAGTCTGCAATTCCGAAATTTGCTGCATTGAAGAGTTTGTGGTTGCGTTTTGGGAGGGTACTTCTATCCTGAATCTTGCTTCAAAGTCGGCTACAGGTCGAATTATAATTAAAGCCCCCTTTTTATCCTAATAATTAACAAGGATTAATATCGTGTGAAGTTGCCATCTAATGTAGTTATTCTTCTAAACACTCTTGGTCGATCAGCTGCTACCCCATTTTCTTTAGCTCACGTTCCGAGGTAAATAGGCTCCGATTTGGTAATTGTGCATGGCTGTTTCCGTTTTGACAGCATCCCCGAAGTAACTTGGTCTGTAAATTGACTGCTCAGTACCGCTGTTTCGTTAAATCTCCTCTCCGAGATTCAACTTGTCTTTCATCGCCCACCGATGTATGTATGTCACCGCGTAGGAGCGATTTCTATAATTAATCAAGAGCCATTGTCACCCGTTCACAAGTACTTTTCTTGTTTTGTCGCATGTATTGTAGTGAACCGTGGAAGTGCTTCTTGTTCCGGAGTTTCGAGCGGTATTTTAAATTCAGAAATCAGTAGCGCTTCATGCGCTACTTTTACAAAGTTTTAGCCTATTCCAGGCCGATCTTGTTTGTCGTTTAATAGTTAAATATCCCGGTATGGACAGGTTAGAGTTATGTTGTAGGCAGCTTGTATTACGATGACGTCTTCTAGGAAGCAGAAATAATATTTCTGTGTACTTGCCAACAAATATTCAATTGGTATATATCTTGTAAATCACGTTACTGTTTTACTGTGTTTGGTGTTGTTATTTTCCTTTGTAAGAGCAGGTGGTAGTAGCATACTACGCTTCAATAAATGCAGATTCCTTGCTGAGGGGATGTACACATACGCACATCATTCTCAAGAAGTATCGTGACGTTTCCCGCACCCTGTCTTAAGTTTTGAAAGGGTTAACGTGGATTGACTGGTGACGTGCCAGGCAAGTAACACCTTATATTGAATTAGCTACCTTCAGCGTGCCGTCCCACCTCTTCTGTTTCGACTGTAATCTAGCCGTGCATTCTTTGTTACATGGGGCTGTGTAACTTTCCGAGTAAGCGAAACATCGGATTTAACACCTCATTAAGAAAATTTTAGCTTTTGCATTTCAGTCAAGCGAAGCCTTGTTTTGGCCGTAATTACCGTTTTATTATGTAACACTAAGTCATTTAAAAATCCATCTTCAGGAAATGAACATTTTCTCTACTCGTCTAACATTAGGGTGAAACACATTTTCTCAGCATAAGAACTTCTGGTTGATTATTTAAAATTTGCTGCTAAGTCGCATTATCAGTTTGGCATTGAAAGACAAAACAATCTCCCCAATGGAAAATAAATTGTAAAGCAAGCAAGGAATGGGCGAGGGATTTCTTAACCAGTCAGAAAACTATCTCACTAAGAAAACCAGAATGTACATGTTTATCTAGATCTACAAGCTTTGATAAAAAGAATGTTTCTGATCTTTTAATAATTTGAGAAACTGCTATAGTGGTCTAAAATTTGATCCCAGCAAAGTATATAATACAGGTGAAACAAGTAATTCTGCTGCGCACATCCCATTGAAAATTCTAGCCACAATTGGGCAAAGAATAGGCAATGTAACTTCTTGGCAGCACGGTGTCAATGTCACGATGGTTGCAGCTGTAAATGGCGTAGGCAACTATATGATAAAAGGCCTGATAGTACTGGGGGTGTCAATTCTTCAGGGTGTGCAAACGAAGACTTATTTTATCAAAACGTGGAACATTTTGTAAACCATACTAAACGAAATAAAAAACAGGGTTTGTTTTGGATAACCTTGAGACGCATATATCCATCCCATTTGCCTAAAGCAAATGAGGTGGTTATGCTACCTATGCCACCCCACAGATACCACAAATGACAAACGCCGGATCGAACAGTGCTTGGAACAGATAAAACTGTTTCATAATAACTATAGAAAAGTCCTGACTCACTCACTGACTCATCAACTCCCAACCCAAACCTTTGGACCTAGAAAGCTGAAATTTGGCACAGAGGTTTCCTTTATGATGTATACAAGCAGTAAGGAAGGATATTTCGAAATTCAACCCCTAAAGGGGTAAAACGGGAGTTCCAATTTTCTATGGAAAAATAATATTAAATAGACATTTCAACTTGAAACTTCATAGGAGTACTCTTAAAAACAAATAAGCAAATACGTACCTATTTTGTGATTTTCCGAAAATCAACCTCTTAGGGGGTGAAATGGGTTAAATAAACCTAAAAATCGATATGGGTGTCGTTTTTTGAGACGTCGATTGCGAAAATGGCATTTATTTTTTAGTCCAAGACGGTGGACATGACATAAAATTAAAACCCTGTAGTGGTGAAACGCGGTTTCAGAGTTTGTATTGGGAAACAATATTAAACACTATCTTAGGTAGGTTTCTCGCGCGAGCGAAGCAGCAGGCAAAAGCTAGTTGTACTATATCAGTGCTGTCTGCTTGATCGAAATGCCATCCATAACAGCCCTGGCTGTTAAAAATTTTATCGGTTGCAGGATATTAATCCCTTGTTTACATATACAAAAGTAGGCTGGTAACTAAATCATAACTGATCTGTACGGTAATAGTCCATTACCGTACATGGCAACCATAACCATACAGCAACCGATAAACTATTGAACAAATCACGGATGTTATGAATCATAACAGCCTCAGATGTTTTAAAATCCTCGCTCTGCGAGCTCGGATTTCAATACAACATCTGCGGCAGTTATGATACTCATAACATTCCTTGATATGTTAATAGCTATAACAGCCACGACCGTTACAATCGTTGCTACGCTACCTAATTACATGTATTGTTTTAATTTATTAGAAAACGAATTTGTAAACATCTATTGGTACATTACCAAATTACGTGTGGAACTTAGATCTCAGGTTACTAGTAAGTTTATGTATATTATTTGTATAAAAATCGCATCATATTTTAAAATTGGCTATTTTTAGTAGATAATACGAAAACTATTAAACAACATAGGGCCGATATTACATACAACTGACTATGATAATTTATCAGCCTTGGCCTAATCGGCCTCGGCCACAAAATGTATCCTCGTCCGTTATATGCTCAATATCGGTCAAATGCCGTGTTAAATAGGTACTATTTATACTCAGGCGTCAAACGAATGGTTAATGAATAATCCCAGTAAGCCGATAAGTATATATGATGTGTCCAAAATTATAGGCAAGGTATATCCAAAGGCATTTACAATACAAATTATCGTAGAAGGATTTTCTGTAACAGAAATTTGACCCATCAATGACAATATTTTCGAGGAAAGAGAAGCTTTTTCGTCGTACTGGCCATCTACAAGCCAAAATAAAACTGAAGTGTTTTTTCCACAAATAATTATGCTTTTTCCCAAAACAACGCCCAGGAAAGAAGAACTAAAGAATCGAAGAAAAGGGAAAACACGTATTCCAACAGACACCAGTTAAGCATGACAAGACTATCAATTAGGAAAAAACAAACCATGTGTGAAGAAAATTAGAGAAAAAGTATCTAGTAGAAAGTAGCATCGATGAAAAAACGGGAGATGGTATTATATTGGAGGAATCTTTTGATGAGATTCTTTTTATTTTAAAAGAATTGCTAGAACACGGGAAACTTAAAAATAGTAATAGTTGGACTAGCTGGAAAAAAATACATTTCGTCTTATTATTTATTTAACGTTGGTTTTGAAGTAAAATATTATGACTTGGGACTACTAATTCAAGAAACTACATTCCGAGCAAAGATATACCGTTTATTAATCTTACTGATGTAATGAAAAACCTTCCTCTTCTATCTCCAGTGGGTTCTACTAAAAGGCAATAAGGTAATGTTGTATTTTCGGTTGATTTTAGTAATTGTAATAAGTCTTAACTTATATTTATTTGTTCATTTAATTCGATACAAATGGATACATTTATCGGTGCCGCACATTCAAATATATTGTATACACAAATATTTACAAAAATATCATGTATATGTGAGAACTTAGATATTTTTTGAAAGTTGAGATTAGTGGAAAATTTTCAGTAAACAAACAATTAGGTAAATTATTTCAGAGGCGAATGCCTGCCCTTACACTGGAATTAAGCCCTACGTCCGTCTCACAATAAGGACAATTAATTTGAAAAAGATGATCTCTTCTTGAAAGGTAATAAGCTTCTCTAAGAGAACTAGAAATGCTTGATAGTGATATCCTATTAGCCCCACATTTATAAATTTTGACGTTTAGAACATATTCTTTTCTGCTTTTCAATGACTGCTAACCTAAATTATGAATGCCTTAAGGACTAAAAGAGTCCGATTTTTTTTAAATCCACGTAACTACACGACGTTGCACTTCTGCTTTCTTATCAGTAAACAAGGACGAACTACCGTCAGGGAATCTTTAACCGGCTTCTGTTTTTTGCTTTTTTAAGATTTTGCATGACAACATTTAATATTTGGTAGCCACGCCCGAACCTGGTTTACGTGACTTGTCCAGCAAATTAGTGCAATTAATATTTTTGCAAAATGTACTTCAAACCAAAATTACGTACCTATCATGATGTGATTTTCCTGGGAAGGGGCGACAGTGTGATAGTCCAGCCAAGAGTAGCAGAGCAAAGAAGATCTGCAACAATCGCACCGCTGTAGCAACTAACACATTTAGCGCACTTTTGCAAGTATCGGAGAACAGGTGTTCATGATACTTACTTGTATAACTTTCATGTTCTAAAATATTACGGACAACTAACTACACACTTAAACGAGCTCGGATGCGATTAACCTTGGTATATATAAGATTTTCTATTCTGCAGTGGGGAAGTGCACTCGGAAAACCAGCGTCAGCTGCTTGATGGAGCCGCAACGTTCCGTTCATTAGGAATTATTATTAAAATTATGCGTTTGTTCGCGGGCAATAACACTTTCTTCGGTAAGTGTCCGCTTCAATTATTTCGGCGTGTTTATTGCGTACAGAGCGGTTTCTACGACAAGCAGAGAGAAATTCTGTGCTTTGCCGAATATGAATCTATCGATTGTTCAAGTAGAAACCACTAATTAAAGTACAGGAGCAGCTTAGACTGATGGATCGATGAACCTTGAGAAAACGGCATTTAAGGTGTTCAGTGCAAAATTATTTAATAAAAGATTTGTCATAATTTCCAAAGAAAAAAATCGTCTCTCATAGAATAGTAACGATGCAACCAATATTAATCTTATAAAATACATTGTATTTTAGAAATGGCGTATATCTTTCAGCGAAAACAATGGTATTTTTAGTTCCTACAGTATTCGTCGTTCCAGTAAACAATCGAATGTATATAGAGGGTGTCTCGCGAAGTTTTCTCGGCATTTAAGGAGCATGTTCTTGAGATCATTTTAGGCAAAAAAGTTCCTATGAACATGTCTCCTATTCTCAGTATTGCATTAGTCGAGGTGGGCTACACAATTGGCCGGCCAGATCTCCAGATCTAAATCCCCCAGATTATAACATATGAGGTTGGATGAAGGAGGTGGTGTACGAAGAGAAAGTACATGCGAGGCTTTAATCCAGCGAATTTTGAACGCTGCAGCACAAATAAAAGACAGCCATGCTAAGGTAATGGATGTAACGCGTAGTATTCAGTATTCACAGGCTTGTGGCTAAATGCGTTGAAGTAGTAGGTGGAATTTTTGAACATCTATGACTACGTTCTTTTAAATTATTAGTTTGCAGTCATTTATTTTGTTATTTTTGATGTCATAGAAATAAAAATTATTTCACATGTTCATATGAACTTTTTTGCTTGAAATGATCTCAAGAACATGCTTCTTAAGTGCCGGGAGAATTTCACCAGATACCCTGTATCTAGGTATTATAGTTAAAACACGGAAATATAAAAAAATTGACTGATGTAAAGTCAAAAACCTACTTAAAATCTTGGACAAGAACATCAAAACAGGAAGAAAATACAATTAAAAAAAAGCAAATATCCATATAAAGAAACATGTAAATATAAATGTAGAACAAAAAATAATAGTGAAGACAGAATTATTTTTTAAATTATTTTGGCAGTTGGCAGATCACACCAGACAGTAGGTTATTTCCCGCTGTGTTACGATGATTAAAACAAACAAACAACTGTTGGTTTCGAATCTCGAAGAAAATACTAGCGAGCTTTTTTTAATCGACAATAAAGACCTGCAGATGTGGAAAGTAATGTTTTTGTTTTAAATAAATTTACCTGATCAGTGTAAAAATAGCATTGCAAAAAGGTCAAAACGTGGTTCGATAAAATCTGACATGCGAGGGAAACATATGACCCAACAAAATATCTATTCATGCTACAAAGAGAGTATTCCCTAGTCCCTTCTAAACATGCAAAACATTTGTACAATATGCCAAAGAAAGGAAAATTACTAAGCTTACCACCTCTCTCCAATCAGAGATATGTTTAATGTGAAATTTCACATCAATTTCTTCAAACCAACAAAGATAAGTCGGTTTTGTCTACGATGTTGCTGGCTCGGCCAAACCATACGAAATGCAAAGGAAGTATCACATTCACATTAAAATCAAAACAGTCTCCAGGGCATCAAAGAATGCTGATAAGCAATTTAAAGTAGAAGAAAAAACACAGTGCGTAGCTTGATTTGATCTTCAAAAAGCATTAACGACCCCAAAATCAAATGTCAGTGATTTTTATTATAAGAGTACGTACGCTACGTATAAATTTACAATTTACGACATAGACAACAATGAAAGGTATTGCTATGTTTGACGTGAGCAGATAGCTAAGAGGACCCAATAAAATCCCTAGTCGCCGTTGGATATTCATAGAGCTAAAAAAAAACAACGGTGTGAAGGCGATAACTTTTTACTCAGATAACTGCGGAGAGCAAAATAGAAACCCGTACATATTTTCAATATTTTCGATATTTTACTTCCAGGTTACGACTATAGCCCACAGATTTTTAGAAGTTGTATTTACGCAGAATGAAGATGATAGCATGCATGTTGTCATCGAGAATGCTGAAAACGGCAAACTGTTACCTTAATTAGAATGGGTAATACTAGTTATAGAGTTAAAAAATAGATAGAATTTTATTTTTTAAGGCTCACCCTGTATAAATTTCACCGAAAGTGTATAGGTTTTGAGCCAGCTAGACAAAATTCGCAAAATGTCGTCTTCCTTCAGCATAATTTTTGAGCTATACCGCCAACAGACAGACGGAGATATGAACAGACAGATGGAATTGAGAAACATGTTTCGACAACTACGGACTCTGAAACGTCAAGACCTGAACAAATCTCAGAAAGTTATTTTCACGAACTATGTACAAAAGCGTACGACGTGTGAGAAACGTCTCACTCATATTTTTGTCGAAAATATAAAAGGCGATCTCTTATGGTAGTAATTATCCTACTAAAGTTTAGGGTAATTACTTAACCAATTGCAAAAAAATGAAAAGGTTATTACAACTTTGTGACATGTAAAATACGATATCAACAATGTACCTCCAGTTTTATGGAAATATTCAATCACATCCGTCAGAAGATGTTATTGCTGATCAAGAAGGTAGCAACATGAGAGTGAAGATGAATATTCTGAATAAAAATAGAAATTTCGAAATTTTGTTTATTAAGTTTTAGTTTTAAGTTTTCATTATATTTTATCCGGTCAATTTAAACAGTATTGGAAAATTTGTATACAACAGTGATTCAAAGATCCCTTTAGATTTTAGATAAAGATGTCACAAATGTTATCATATTTTTTATTCAATTTTGACAGTTTCAAGTGACATTATTAACTCCATAACAACCTTCATAAACAATCTGTGACTCACAAGTGAAATAAAAGTGTTTTAATTCACTAGAGAATTAAAAAGTTTAATTCACTAGAGAATTAAAAACGTTTCAATGAAGAATAACATATTTTTATTATTTCTACAAATATTTACATTCAATTATTCTTTCTCTTTGTAGTGTATAATATATAGTTACTAATATTTTGATCAAATCGACGATGAATGGGCAAATTTATAACTTAGTTTGAATATTTTTAAATTTTTTGTTCAAAATTATAATTCAAAGATATGATCTCACTCGCACTACTTGCTCGTGAGCTCAATATCTTTTCGGGAATAAACATGTTTTATTCACTTGGTGTATAATATTTATAAAAAAAATAAGAATTAATGCATTAGTGCACAACAGCGATTCCTTTTTAAATAACCTAATACTTAAACAATGCCCAAATGTCTACAGTCAATTATTTCAAAATTATTACATTTGAGTTACTACAGTCTTCGTTGGACGAGTGGATATACCGGGTGACAATAAGACCAAAACCATATTTTTTATTTATGAATCAATTTGGGTAAAATTTTCTATTTAGATCCTAGACATAATTTCTGATTGACCGATAGATATAGTCAAAATGGAAGCAACTTTCATTTTTTAAATGGATCACCCTGTATATTTTGTTTTTCAGAATCTACGAGCCAGATTTCATACAATAGTCTTGCCAAATTTTAATTTTAAACAAAAAACATTTTTTTTCAAATTTTGTGTTTTACCATAGAAGGTCGTGACTTGGAAAACTCTGTTTTAATTAACTCTAGCAACTCATATTTATTCTGCGATGTGCCGTTGTATTGTATAGACGTGCGTCGTTCCAGTGCCACGTTAGCTTTCAGTGTAATAACTAAGTTCACGAATATAAAATCAGCCAACATATTTTTTCCGATATGGGTTCTGAACAAATACCAAGTAAAAAAAAATACTCGTAGCAATGCTACTGAGATTGAAAAAGAGGAAAGCATGGTTAATAAAATAATGTACAGATAGGTAAATTCTGACGTGCTTATTGTAAAACTTACCAACGCCATAAGAACTAATATTGAAACCCAGTTTAGTGGTATTATCACAGAACTCGAAGCCAAGGTAACAAACTTAGAACAAAAACTTGCCCAGGTTGTTAGTGAATCATTTGACAAAATGAAACAGTATTTCAGAAGGAATAATTTGCGCTTGTTTGGAGTTCCTGATAACCACAATGAAAATGTAGATCAGGTTGTCTTAGATATTTTTAAAAACAAATTGGGATTAGAAGTTTCTTTAAACGAGATTGTAATTTGCCACCGACTACTTGGAAAAGAATCATTGTGCAAACCCATAATAGTCAAGTTTGTTAGCCGAAGAATTCGTAATCTAATTTATAACAACAAGAAGAAGTTAAAAAAATTCGAAGATTGTAATCAAAGAAGATTTGACGAGAGAACGCGCCCAGTTATTGAAAGAGGAGGCTACCTTAGTAGGCCAACGCAATGTGTGGACTACTGATGGTAAAATAATGCCTAAGCATGACTCTAAGATCTATAAAACTCTCTCATCTGTGGACTTGGAAACATTTAAATCCGATTAAGTGGTGCTGTACTAAACTGATAACAAACCTTTGTAGTTGCACGTGCTGAACAACACGATCGGTATCGACAAATAAACAGAATTGGGTTTTGAATATTAGTTATCGCTATTTACTTTTCATTTATAATCTACCTACGGGCTTTGTTATGTATTGCTAATTTATATTCTTTTTCTAATTAAATTGTTCTATTTTTTAGAATTTAATTATTGGACTGTTATGCTGCTACTAATATGTATGATAAATAATTTATTGTAGTTTACATTTGAGTGTATTGTTTATTTTCGTGATTCTTTTGTCTTTTCTGATTGACCTATTCGATTGTATGGAATCTCATTTAATAAAGGTGGCTCACATTAATATCAGATCTATACTACCAAAATTTAATGAGATCAAAGATATTATTATTGATTTAAACTATCACATTTTTGCCGTTAGTGAGACTTGGTTGACACAAGTAATAACATTGAACAACTTTGGATAGAATTTAAACTGAATAATACCATATTGGTGGTAGGTGTTGTTGACAGGCCTCCCGATTTAAATTATAGATTTTTTTGTGATAAATTGGAGCAAACACTTGCGATATGTACTGCAATGTCAGAAAAAAATGTTTGTCTGGTGGACATAAATATTGATTTGCTTGACGTCTCTGATGTTAAAACTATTTATTGTAATGAAATAATAGAAACCTGGGGTATCAAGCAAATTATTGAGAAACCAACGCGCTTGAAATCACTTCTTGATCATATTTTAATATCAGATTCTAATTTCGTTATTTATTCTGGAGTTGATAAGCAACATCTATCTGACCATGACTTAATATACTGTCCGTCATCAATCGCTAGGCCTAAAATTAATCCAATGTATAAAACTTACATATATTTTAGGAACGTTGAGTATGATCGGTTCTATAATGACTTGAGCCAGATCCCTTTAGATTTAATTTATGAAATGGTGGATGTAGATGAAAAACTTAATTTTATAAATTTTTTCTACAGCCGTGATTTTAAACTGTTTCCAAGGGTCATATGCGGCGTGCTTTATGTTGTCTATAAAACACGCCATTCCATTTAAAGCACGGAGTACTTTAAGAGTTTATAAAACCTTATTTGTGAAGATTAAAAGTACAGTTATTATATCGGACCGATTTGTATGCGGAGCCCCGGGTGCTCGATTGGAGAGGGGCGGAGCCCCGATGGCCCCCTTGGAGAGGGGTGAAGCTCCAAGAGCCCCCTTGGCGAGGGGCCGAGCCCTGGGGGCCCCCTTGGAGAAGGGCCGAGTCCCGAGGGCCCCCTTAGAGAGGGGCGGAGCCCGATGGCCCCCTTGGAGAGGGGCGGAGCCCCGAGGGCACCCTTGGAAAGGGGTGGAGCTCCAAGAGCCCCTTGGAGAGGGGCCGAGCCCCGAGGGCCCCCTTGGAGAGGAGCGGAGTCCCGAGGGCCCCCTTAGAGAGGGGCGGAGCCCGATGGCCCCCTTGGAAAGGGGTGGAGCTCCAAGAGCCCCTTGGAGAGGGGCCGAGCCCCGAGGGCCGAGCCCCGAGGGCCCCCTTGGAGAGGAGCGGAGTCCCGAGGGCCCCCTTGGAGAGGGGTGGAGGCCCGAGAGTCGCTTTGGAGAGGGGCGAAGCCCCGAGGGCATTTAAGCTAACAAACTTCTCGGCTGTAGAAAAAATATTGAAGCCAACTCGTGTTTTACAGTTTAAAAATCTCGGTCGATCATAAAATTCTCGCTTCGCTCGAATTTTAACATGATCAACCTCGATTTTTAAATCCTCTGTAAAACACTAGTTGCCTTAATAGCTATTTTCTACAGCCGTGATTTTAAACTGTTTCCAAGGGTCATATGCGGCGTGCTTTATGTTGTCTATAAAACACGCCATTCCATTTAAAGCACGGAGTACTTTAAGAGTTTATAAAACCTTATTTGTGAAGATTAAAAGTACAGTTATTATATCGGACCGATTTGTATGCGGAGCCCCGGGTGCTCGATTGGAGAGGGGCGGAGCCCCGATGGCCCCCTTGGAGAGGGGTGAAGCTCCAAGAGCCCCCTTGGCGAGGGGCCGAGCCCTGGGGGCCCCCTTGGAGAAGGGCCGAGTCCCGAGGGCCCCCTTAGAGAGGGGCGGAGCCCGATGGCCCCCTTGGAGAGGGGCGGAGCCCCGAGGGCACCCTTGGAAAGGGGTGGAGCTCCAAGAGCCCCTTGGAGAGGGGCCGAGCCCCGAGGGCCCCCTTGGAGAGGAGCGGAGTCCCGAGGGCCCCCTTAGAGAGGGGCGGAGCCCGATGGCCCCCTTGGAAAGGGGTGGAGCTCCAAGAGCCCCTTGGAGAGGGGCCGAGCCCCGAGGGCCGAGCCCCGAGGGCCCCCTTGGAGAGGAGCGGAGTCCCGAGGGCCCCCTTGGAGAGGGGTGGAGGCCCGAGAGTCGCTTTGGAGAGGGGCGAAGCCCCGAGGGCATTTAAGCTAACAAACTTCTCGGCTGTAGAAAAAATATTGAAGCCAACTCGTGTTTTACAGTTTAAAAATCTCGGTCGATCATAAAATTCTCGCTTCGCTCGAATTTTAACATGATCAACCTCGATTTTTAAATCCTCTGTAAAACACTAGTTGCCTTAATAGCTATTTTCTACAGCCGTGATTTTAAACTGTTTCCAAGGGTCATATGCGGCGTGCTTTATGTTGTCTATAAAACACGCCATTCCATTTAAAGCACGGAGTACTTTAAGAGTTTATAAAACCTTATTTGTGAAGATTAAAAGTACAGTTATTATATCGGACCGATTTGTATGCGGAGCCCCGGGTGCTCGATTGGAGAGGGGCGGAGCCCCAATGGCCCCCTTGGAGAGGGGTGAAGCTCCAAGAGCCCCCTTGGCGAGGGGCCGAGCCCTGGGGGCCCCCTTGGAGAAGGGCCGAGTCCCGAGGGCCCCCTTAGAGAGGGGCGGAGCCCGATGGCCCCCTTGGAGAGGGGCGGAGCCCCGAGGGCACCCTTGGAAAGGGGTGGAGCTCCAAGAGCCCCTTGGAGAGGGGCCGAGCCCCGAGGGCCCCCTTGGAGAGGAGCGGAGTCCCGAGGGCCCCCTTAGAGAGGGGCGGAGCCCGATGGCCCCCTTGGAAAGGGGTGGAGCTCCAAGAGCCCCTTGGAGAGGGGCCGAGCCCCGAGGGCCGAGCCCCGAGGGCCCCCTTGGAGAGGAGCGGAGTCCCGAGGGCCCCCTTGGAGAGGGGTGGAGGCCCGAGAGTCGCTTTGGAGAGGGGCGAAGCCCCGAGGGCATTTAAGCTAACAAACTTCTCGGCTGTAGAAAAAATATTGAAGCCAACTCGTGTTTTACAGTTTAAAAATCTCGGTCGATCATAAAATTCTCGCTTCGCTCGAATTTTAACATGATCAACCTCGATTTTTAAATCCTCTGTAAAACACTAGTTGCCTTAATAGCTATTTTCTACAGCCGTGATTTTAAACTGTTTCCAAGGGTCATATGCGGCGTGCTTTATGTTGTCTATAAAACACGCCATTCCATTTAAAGCACGGAGTACTTTAAGAGTTTATAAAACCTTATTTGTGAAGATTAAAAGTACAGTTATTATATCGGACCGATTTGTATGCGGAGCCCCGGGTGCTCGATTGGAGAGGGGCGGAGCCCCGATGGCCCCCTTGGAGAGGGGTGAAGCTCCAAGAGCCCCCTTGGCGAGGGGCCGAGCCCTGGGGGCCCCCTTGGAGAAGGGCCGAGTCCCGAGGGCCCCCTTAGAGAGGGGCGGAGCCCGATGGCCCCCTTGGAGAGGGGCGGAGCCCCGAGGGCACCCTTGGAAAGGGGTGGAGCTCCAAGAGCCCCTTGGAGAGGGGCCGAGCCCCGAGGGCCCCCTTGGAGAGGAGCGGAGTCCCGAGGGCCCCCTTAGAGAGGGGCGGAGCCCGATGGCCCCCTTGGAAAGGGGTGGAGCTCCAAGAGCCCCTTGGAGAGGGGCCGAGCCCCGAGGGCCGAGCCCCGAGGGCCCCCTTGGAGAGGAGCGGAGTCCCGAGGGCCCCCTTGGAGAGGGGTGGAGGCCCGAGAGTCGCTTTGGAGAGGGGCGAAGCCCCGAGGGCATTTAAGCTAACAAACTTCTCGGCTGTAGAAAAAATATTGAAGCCAACTCGTGTTTTACAGTTTAAAAATCTCGGTCGATCATAAAATTCTCGCTTCGCTCGAATTTTAACATGATCAACCTCGATTTTTAAATCCTCTGTAAAACACTAGTTGCCTTAATAGCTATTAACATACTCTCTGTTCTTAATGTGTATGCTCCCATTAGAACAGTTAAAATTACTAGACGTAAAGCACCATGGGTTACAGATAATATTAAATTATTGATGTCTCTTCGTAATAAAGCCAAGCAGAAATTCAATAGAACCAGGAACCCAGTTCACTGGGATTATTACAAATCACTACGTAACTTCACAACACGTGCCTTAAATGACCAAAAAAAGCTTATTTTGAATACACTTTCTAATGAACTTCTTAATGCTGACGATATCAATGACCATTTTCTTAATGCATTTCCAATCATTGCCGATAATGTTGAGAAGCTGAAGGAGTTTTATATAAACAATAAAGTAAATGATAATCTGCCATTGTTTAATTTTTCACTTGTTAGGTAACATATCTTTCATTTCTTCCATTATTAACAAATTAAAGAACAACAGCACAAGTGCTGATGGAATCAATTCACATATAATTAAACTTTGTTGTCCGTTAATCATACCTTACATTACTCATATTATCAATTCTTGTTGGTTAACCAATACTTTTCCAAGTTGCTGTAGTAGTTCCTATACCGAAGATATCCAATCCCGTTGATTACGAAGATTTACGACCAATTAGTATTCTCCCAACTTTATCTAAAATATTAGAAAAGGTCATTGATTCTCAGTTGAGAGATTATCTGGAACAAAATAATATCTTTCCACAACACCAATCAGGTTTTGGATCAGGGTATAGCTGTACAACTGCTCTAGCTAACGTAATTGATGATATTATCACAGCTTCTGATCAAGGTAAAGTGTCGGTGCTAGTTTTACTAAATTTTAGCAAAGCTTTCGATACCATAAATCATGAACTCTTTTGTTCTATATTAAATTATATTGGTCTCTCTATAGACTCTGTTTCACTTTTATCCAATTATATGAGCAATAGGAAACAGATTGTTAGGTTGCCTAGTGGTTGCTCCGGTTCTAGGGAAGTTATGCGAGGAGTACCACAGGGATCAATTTTAGGAACGCTTTTATATATTATATATACCTCAACTTTTTATAAGCACATTTATACTTGTAATATTTATATGTATGCTGGTGATACCTAACTGTATTATCATTTTTCTGTTGATGGCCATCAGCGTGCATTGATGAGTATAAATCAAGACTTAGTTAATATTTCTGATAAATCTAAGAAGCACTGTCTTAAACTTAAGCCTAAATTGTTTTATTGCTCTTTGGAAAACATAAAGATTTGGCACTGATAGAAAATAATGTAAACTTGATTGTTGATGGTGATACCACCCCAGTTGCCAAGGAAACCTTGGAATAATCCTTGATAGTAGCTTAAGATTCAAATCAAATGTATCTAATTGTTTAAAAAGGGCATATTTAACTCTGAGACTCATCTATCCTCATAGACAATATTTAACTATTCATATTAAAACTTTATTGTGTGAAACTTCAGTTCTTTCTCATTTTGTATTTGGCTGTCAAATTTATGGTCCATCCCTTACGTATGATACCGCACGCAAAATTCAAAAATGCAAAATTCTTGTTTGAGACTTATATTTGGTATCAGAAAGGTTGATCATGTTTCACATAAATTAACTGAACTGGGTTGGCTCACGATGGCTAATAGGATTACATTGCTAAGTGCTTCATTCTTTCATAAAATTATGACTGAGAAGAAGCCTTTCTATTTATTTCGTAAAATAAGATTTGGAGAAGATGTTCACAACTTAAATATTCGATTCAAAGCAATCATTACGCCACCACTGCATAAAACGGAGCTTTTCGAACGAGGCTTCAGTTATCAAGTGTCAAAATTATACAATACTTTCTGCCCTGAATCACAAGCATTATCACTATCTTGCATTAAAAAGCAATGCAGCAAAAATTTAATGTATCAACAGTCTCATAACAGTTACAGGTAAACTATTATTATTAAATTAAATGAGAGGATATCACAGAATTAGTTCTAGGTTTATAATATTAATTAGGATTAGGCAACATGTTTTTTTTATATTTTGCATTCTTTCTTCGGGTTTATATGGAAGAACAGACTTTGTCTGAATAGCGCCCTGTTATTTCTTGTATCATATTGCGAAATAAAGACCTTTATTATTGTTATTATAATAATAATTATTAATATTATAGCTATTATATCAATATAGTATTTAACATTACTAGCTTGGTAAGAGGGTTTTACTAGCGATAAGTCACCTTATTGAGCCAGTAAAACTGTAACGATTCGCCCAGTCGAAACGCGTTTTTGTGAATTAAAATCAATTCGCGCGTTCCAGCCTAGCGATTTCTACGTTACCAGTTTGAATTTTTCGCACGCGCGGCCGGCTACGTCATCAAGAGATTCCTGCTCTACGTATTGCGCTGCTCCCCACTTAGAACGCCCGAGGTGGTGGCTTGATGCACGAAACACGAGGAGGAGCTATAAAAGCCGCTTCTCGTCCGCATTCAGGGGCAGACTTTATTCATACATTCATCCGCATTCATTCCAGTATCCTTCCAGCCCCAAACCATCCCCAATCCTGCTCCTATCCGACCGTTTAGAGAGAATTTTTCCCGTCCCGACATTAGCATTTTTCCTTAGCTAAGTTCGAACCCGAAGCCTCCAGTCTTGGAGACCGTGTTCCTAGCTATTCTTTAATTAAACCCGTTCCCCCAAATAAACAGCTTTAAGAAACGACGCCCACGAATGGGACACCGTTTCGCTGTTTAAATTTAACACTTGTAAATATCCCGAACTAATAATTATTGAAATATCTCCTGGAGGACGCTAGTAAATAATTATACCAAAATTTCCTGGACGACGTATTCGAAACGAGGGTTTAACAAACCAGGCCGTTTCATATGTCAATTTGGCAATACAAAATAAATCCAGCGTCCAACACACTATTTGCCCGGCCCTGAAGGCCACTGTAAGATTGAACTTAATTTCTGTTTGACTATAGGACTGCACTTACCGATCGAAATTGCTACCTGTCATCTGCAGCACCCTCGGGGCCGCGAGCTGTAGAAGTCGCCTCTACGAACCGGACCTCCAGGTGAACGAACGTCGACAACTTCCCTCCGGCTGCAACTCGCACAAACACTCCACCGTATCCACGAGAATTACACCGCTAGCACGGAGTCGTAAGGCGAAAAATATAACATATTCGAAATTAACCTATATTTGCAGTTACACGCGGTTTCAACGCCGAAGGGGACATTCGAATCCGGAAGTTGGCACCACTGCGAATTACTTTGGGCAATTCGTCTTCGCGGTCAGTGGCGTCCCATCGATTTCCGTAAAAGGCGGCTATTCGGACCTTTCAGACACAGATGCAAAACGGGTTGCCGGAGCGCAAGGAACGAGCAACCGGGCGCCCATCATAATTAATTAAACACATTGTAAAATACATTTTATTTGATTTCTTAAGAACAATACCTATGTTTGTAAATACTGAATCTTATAATTAAACTGTCTAAAGTTATCCTAGTGTTTGCTTGCTAATATTCAAGTGTATATCTGGCTGAACTAAATTACCTCCGACTGATAAGCTACCCGAAGGAGATTAATTAAATTCATTAGCCCTAATTAGCAGAGGGCTAGTACCGTTGCAAAACCTGTTACCTTGGGTGTATTGTCTAATATTTTATTTGTTCCTCACTTGTAAATAACTAGAAATTTACCATTTATTCGAAATGTCAAATTGACAAGCAACTAAATTCATCAATATGACACATACTAAGGAAAACAACTCTGGCTTTGCACACCATCATTTAGCTATAGGCACGCTTGTAAAACTGACAGTTAACTTGTAAAGATTTTACAAGTTAGTAACTTGTTAAAATAAACTTACTTGATTAATACAGTGACTTGATAAATTGATGTTTACAAGTGAGGAACAAATAAGAGTCAATAACGAACCCTTAATAAAAGAAGAAAATTTGCTAAACACGTTTTTTGAGAAAAGTCACTTTTTTAAATGGCACTTGCTGAGGGCCCTTTTGCCATTAGATAGAAAATTTAATTACCATTCTAACTATATGCATCATGCACTACTTTATCTTTATCTAAAACTAAAAAATAATTAATTAATATGTTTGTGTAATACCTATTTAAGCAAATTCGGAAACACTGTTGTATGTAATTAGAGTCGTAGATTGCAAAAAACATAAAATATATAGGGTGAACCATTTAAACAATTAAAGTTAGTGTTATTTCCGGTGAAACTGAAAGCCAGCCATTTTGATTGTATTCGTATCGCAATCCGAAATTATGTCAGTATCCTATAAAATTTCATCCAAATTCATTTATAAGTAACGGAGATAGAGGCATGGCCCTGGCCTCATTGTCGCCCGGTATGCTAGGAAATGAATAAAGAATTAGTGAAAATACGCAGTGATAGCAAACCATGTAATATAACTCCGTCTCGCGGTGTTATTACAATTAATATCAAACCCCAAATTGTAAGTCAAAATGTAGTAGCTCTCTCTTTGGAGCACTGTTACATATCAAATTAAATATACCCTTTTTCTAATTATCAAAAAGAAGCACTATCACGTATAGCTCACTTATGTACTTACCTTACTTCTTAATGTAAGAAATAGGAATTGACGTATCTCATAAATCAATTTGACATTTAAAATTATGGCCTGTGATTAAGGTTTTTTAAAGCTCCGACTACTCAGTTTTACAAGCAATGGAACTCATAAATCCCAGCTGAATGGGTTAATCTTCTACTAACAACTTTCTCTTGTAGTTAAAGACTGAATTACTTTTAAAATATAATAACTATTTGATTTTTTGAATCAAATATAAGTTTCAGGTACTCCACAAAATTAAATTCGTACTTTCAGTTAGTTAGTAGCACATTGAAGTTTGATCTGACATTACAAAATAAAATACAAATTGTCAAAAACAATTTAATTGAATATTAAATACGTCCAAACTTGATTTAAATGAAAATTCTAAAAATAACTTAACTCCAAGATGTAAATTTCAAAATATAATGGTCAAAAAACGTCGAGTACTCGAATCACTATCGAATTTAGAAAAATAGTTTTTCTAAAATTACTTTCTAAACATAATTACAAGTATCTTAATGATTTTCCGCACCAAACTTGCTTTATAATTTCTTAATATTTCGTAAGAAATGGGCTCTAACCTTCTGATTGTCTATCTGGTACCTGAATGCTCTACCTCAGCTCCTAACTGGATAAATTCTAGTCAGCAGACACCTCCTTGGGTTGTTCCCGACTAAATCAAAGCTCGTTGTAGCTCTTTGAAATATCTATTATGTGGATAGACAGTTCAACAGCATACCACAACACCCACTTTCACTAGTTTTACTGGCTTCGTAGTAACAATCTTGAATTTTATATTTGAATAATATTTGTGACTTTAAGTCAAATTTGATCGTAGAGAATACTATATTGCTACTACGTATCAAACCATCAATTATTATTTTTCACAATTAATGGGAATTTAACCCTTAATGTGACTATTTCTTGTAGATTATCGATTCAAGTTATTTTGTTACTACTAAATATAAACAACTCTCTGGTTGCCGTTACAACCACACCAGTTAAAACATACAACTGCTATATCACATGATACCCATTAGATAGCTTGATATTATTTAAATAAATGTATCATTCATACGGTATGCTGCATTACAACGACCAAGAAGCAGACCAGTGGTAAGACCCTCAAAACGGCAAAGGGAGAGTTTGAGATCATTATCCACAAAATAAATGGGAGAAATCATAAAACACAAAGAAGATGCTTAAAGGAAAATTAAGAGCAGTTCACTGTGACATTATTCTTTAGGCAGTGTCGATGGACTCCAAGTAATGTGAAGTTCTATTAGAATGTGTAGTTCTATAGTGCTCGTAAACAGTTTAAATTAAACTATGTGCTGAAAGTATAGAGTATGAAATTAACAGAACTGCAATAGAACATAATGTAGTTGATAACAGATGTGGAGCTAAACATTCCTTCACAATAATTAAAATTATCGTCAAGTTGTGGTTAGTTTTATTCATGGTTTTACCAAGTGAGATAATTTCAAGTTATAAATAGATATCGAAATTACTGACGTATACAGGCGTCCATGTAGCTCTATGTAATACCTGCCAGTATCATTTTGCCTGATGACATTAGTTCAATTCAGTTGAGCTGTTACTAATGCCATTTTCATATGTACCAAAATTTATGGCGGACGAAAGATACAGTATAATTAATAAAGACTACGTCTGCAGAAACTCTGGTAGTACGTAATTCCGCAATTCTTGGAAAGTTTGGCACATGCACTGTTACAGATGAAATACATTCATATATGCAAAGGTTACACGCAAATCCATGTAATGCTGGTATCACTAATGCAAATTTGTGTATAAATAGTTCGACTTGTTGTAAACGCTTCACCTTAGAAGTATTTTGTTGGCGAGTTAATCATATTTATGAATATTTACTCACGTAATATATTATTTAGTTTATTCCTACATTAAATCAAGGTTTTTTAAATTCTGATAACATTGAACGATTATCAACATTAGAAAAATGATTTGGTTCTATTAAAAAAAAACGCACTACAGATATTATGAAAATCAATCGAAAAACATGTACGGTACCCCCCACCCCAGAAAAGCGCCCTTCGGTGCTTTCCAAGAATACTTCGACACTCAGCGTCACTCCGTTTCGCTAGTATAATGAAATGTTATGAACGACAGTTATTTATCATAAAAATTGTCAATACGCACTGCACTCCGCTTCACAGTTCAATGTTATGAATCAGTCTATTGTTATAAAAACTACTGATATGCGCCTTTCGTTCGGTGCTTTCCAAGAATGCTTCGGCACCTTATCTTCGCGTTTATTATTAAATTGAATGTGTTATTAATGGGTGTATTTATGAAATCAGTAAAATAAATGCTGCTCGTTATATCATGTAAAAATATTTAAAAAAATTATCTTAATGCTTAACCAAAACAAATTTATTAATTATTTCATTCCAATCAAATTTTAACAAAAACAAAAAATCAATTCATGAAATTAACTTAAATACGAAAAATTGGCATGTGTTGTGTGCGATTCTTAAGAAATCGTTATGACAAAAAGACTTTTGAACAAGTTTAATTAAATTTAAAAAAATTGTAATCATCATCATCATCAGTGAATTTGCCCTATATATTTACATGTGGTTATTATTAAGGAAAATAACAACAACTGGACGTTTTGAGGGCTGGCAACTATTGTTTGACTCATGGCATGTGGATCACACACATGGTACGTGGGTCACATGTGGGAACTTAGAATAGATTTTAACGGTCATTTTTGAATTGATGTCGGTATATCGAGACTTATGATCTTTTCTTGTTGAGTAGAGATGGGCGCGTGAGTGAATTTTCGCTCACGTCACGCACGTTTCACGCTTGCTTTAAATAGTCACGTTCTCGCACGTTCACGCTCACGTTCACTCACGTTCAAGGCGTGACACGCCACTCACGACGTGACACGCAGCTTTTATTTCAAAATTTAAATTAAGATAGAACAGAATGTTCAAATTTAAAACCAATGAAAAAACCCTAAAGAGAACTAAAAATATGTTTTGCACCTGACATAATTTACGTGATATGTTGCAGTCAGAATAGTTGACATAAAAAGAAATAAAATATAAATTGACTACAATAACTTCGACAAGGGATAAATACTGATTTCTCGCAAATATATTTCTTGCAGCTGTTTTCAAAGACATTACCTTTAATACCAAAAGCTGTCAGTGGAATTGACGATGACGTTTCCCTGATTGGTACGAGTACAGAAGGTATATGGCAACACTTTTAATTCGTAGGTTTGAAAGTAATTTTACGTACAAAGATCAACATTTTCAGCGTTAAGGCGAGTATACAAAAAAAACATTATTTTTATTAGAATAATAAGTTCATCTACACATCTACACATTAAAATGTTGATTTAAAAATAATATGTAATCAACATTTTCAGCGTTAAGTCGAATTCTGCGCTCTTCTAAAATTCGCCCAGCTGTAGAAAATACTCTTTCGCTTGTAGCGGAACTTGCCGGTATGTTTAAAATTTCTCAAGTTTTTTTAACAGTGGCGTATTTACACTGTTTTTCTAAAATCCTAAAATGTCATCTACATTTCCGAATTTTAATTTAACATACTAATTTAGTTTTGTTTTGACATCATCCTAATTACATGTGTCATCGTCAGAGCTATCTCTAACTGTAGAAAGATAAGAATCTGATGCTGATGTACCAGTTTTGAGTTGTTTGCTATGTATTTCATCATTATCATCTATAGTTTTATTTGCATTATAATCTTCTCTTTTATGTGAAGGTATGAACTTTAAGGATTTATAATTAGGGTCCAAAAATAAAGCCACATAATGTAACTTGTTTGGCACAATTTGTGATTTAACGAATTTAAAAGTTTCTGCACTCTGCAGTTTTTATTCGTTACTAAATATTTAACGTGAAATTAATGTGAAACGTGAATCACGCCTTGGAAATTTTCACTCACTTTCACGTCACGATTTTAAAATATTAGTCACGTTCACGACGTGACACGCCGTGCCACGACGTGACACAACTGTTTGAGTACCGAAATCAAAATCGACCTATCAATATTGTGCTTTCAAGGGTGTTTTGTTTTAGTGTTATCTGCCATACATTACTAAATTCACAAAACTATAGTGGTTTTCCAAACCAAACTTTGAATTAAAACGTACAGAACATATGTAAACTTACAACAGTTTTATAAAATTTGGATATCCCTAGAGATAACTACAGAATTTGGGAAACATTTTCACTTGCGCAGTTGACCAGGTGAAGCGTGATTATCATTGTATAGTGTTAGAGCAATCATACCATACTTGATGCGCTGCACCACATGTAGTTATGCCGACTTTTAAAACTAAGATAATAATTACGATAGAGGCGTGCGAGTGGGGTTTTATTATCCGTAAGGGTCTCGCAGAAATAAATATAAATCACAGTACAGTGAGGTAAGTGCAAAATTATATCTGGCTTATAAGATTCGTCTTCACCAGCCACTTTATCACTTTTATGCTCACTCGATAGCAAGATGACAGCAGCATTTTGTTTTGGAACATATGATACTAGAGTGTTCTGTCTTGAAAAGCAAACATGCTTGAATATCGCCTTTTATATTTTCCTTAGGAATAAATGATTTTTTTTACTTGGTGTGCAGCATAGGGTCATGTTCTTTTTCCATAGTGTATTAGCAAGTTGCATACTGGTAAAGAAATTATCAGTAGTTATACCACAGCCTTGTGGAAAATGCTGTACCATATCTAGCACCACCCTTAGATCCTGATTTTTTTCTGGCGCATTTCCTTGTTTTCCTGAAGTAGAAATAAATTTTAGCTTAGTTCTATACAAAACTTACCCAAGTAAACTTGCATGGTTGATGTATAGAAGTTGTCACAGTCACAAAGGGCCCATAGCTTGATACCGTACTTGTCGGGTTTCATGTAGACCCTGAAAGGTGTTCGCCCTCAAAAGGGTACAAGGTTCGTCTACACATAGATGAACACTTGGGTTCAAAGACTTCTTACAGTTTGAGACGAAAATTTTAAATACATCTCTTGCTGAAGCTAGCTTATCTATTATTTTTCGCTCCTCAATAGTTTCAAAATTATCAAATCTCAAGAAAATTTAAATTTCTTTGTATCTTGACATTGTAGCTCAGATACTATAGGACGGCTGTAAGATATATCGTGCCACCAAAGTCTATCTATAGCTGCTTTAGTACGATGCAGAGCTCCTAATGTGAGAAGAAGTCCAATGTAAGGCTTGACTTTGATAGTATCTTCGGCCATTCAGTTTCATCTTTTGTCACATATTTTGGAACACCTTGAACGTAACTGCTGGATTCTGAAACGGATTCAAATTCTGCTTGCGTTTCCTGATCAGCAACAATTACACCATCCTCTTTATCTTCTTCTGTCATGACATCTTCTTCTACATCATTTGCGCCCACTTCAACATCATAATTATTTTCAACATCGGGACCATCATTCTCAAGAAAATACAACAGTTCGTCATCTGTACGGCGCTTACTATCTGGAAATCATGGCATGGTACCCATCTTCAACCGCACAATAAGAGCAACTAACAGAAACTAAGTGAATTTTGCACATGCAGGTGCGCATTCATAGTATGGGGAATCCCAGACATGTGAAATGTCTGAAGTACGCCTAGAAGCACAAAGAACGGGGAACTACAGACAATACTGGGGAATTCCCTTACTTGATTGGAAATAATTAAGACCAATTTTAAACCTCTGTAAAGGTGGGCCGGGGTTTAAACAGACTCCAGGTTTAAAAAAATTGTAAAAAACTGCAACAAAAATGATCATATCCGAAATAATATAATAAACACATACTGCGTGACTTATACTCATAATTTTATTAACGGAGATAAAGAATTGATTATGAAACTTAAACCGAAGTATCACAATTGTTCCAAAAAATTCCCTTCGTTTTCGTTGAATACCTGAGCTCGTCAAATCCATGCTGCACCACAGGTACGTACTGGACAACACGCCGAAAAGTTTCTTGACCCGGATGATCTTTGAGGAAACCTTTGTGCATAAAGCCGAGCTGCAGCTACTAAATGTTCCTTTTGCGAATAAAAGAAGCTCCAATTTGACAACTAGTGCCGCAGAGTGACAGATACAATTCAGGTAATTCGAAAATTTTAATTTTACCAGTTCACCACTCTCAACATAATTAATTCGTTATCTCCGTTAATAAAAAATTTTTACTATGCTTTTTTTAATTACCCATACTACATATCACGAACTATTAGTCCTCGCAATTATGCGTAGAAGTCAAGAATCACACTGTAGAGCAAACCCCAATGAAAAGATGAATGACCGCCCAATATATTAAATTGAAATTAGGAAACTTATTAAAAAAATAATGATCTGAGATCAACTTGGACCCCGGCTAGTACGTTAAAGGATAATCTTCTCCTATAAGTCGTGTATTTGGTGTAATATGATCTTTAAAGATAATAGTTTGTATTTTGCTAAACTCGAGTGGCTAAATTGAAACTAGAAAGCTTTTTAAAAAAATAATGGTCTGGGATCCGCTTGGACCCCGGCCAGTACGTTGAAGGTTAATCTTCTCCTATAAGTCGTGTATTTGGTGTAATATGGTCTTTAAGGATAATAGTTTGTATTTTTCTAAGCTGGATTGGCTAAATTGAAATTAGAGAACTTCTTAAAAAAATAATGGTCTGGGATCCGCTTGGACCCCGGCCAGTACGTTGAAGGTTAATCTTCTCCTATAAGTCGTGTATTTGGTGTAATATGATCTTTAAGGATAATAGTTTGTATTTTGCTAAACTGGAGTGGCTAATTGAAATTACAGAACTTATTAAAAAAATTATGATTTGGGATTCGCTTGGACCCCGGCCAGTACTTTGAAGGTTAATATTCTCCTATCTTTAAGGACAACAGTTTGTATTTTCCTAATCTGGAGTAACTATATATACGTTATGTTAATTTCGTATAAATTTTGAACAAAAGATGAAGAAATGAATAGTAGACTTGGACAAACAAGAGCATGCATTAAAGAATTACACCCTATATTATACAGCCAATCTATTTTGAAAAATACAAAGACCAGAATATTGAATGCAATAATTGAAAGTATCATGACCTACGGAGCAGAGTGTTGGATAAGAAATAAGAGAAAGAAATCGAGAATTATGACAACGGAGGTGGCATACTAGAGACGATGCTTTACAATGTTAGATATAGTAAGGAATGAAAATATTATTTGCAAAATATAGGTAGAAAAAAATATCTCACAATGTATAAAAGGGAATAGATTGATATGGTACGGGGATGAAAGAAGAGCAGAAGACACGAGATGGATAAAATAAGTTACAGATTGGAGCCTAACGGGACGGAGAAAAAGTAACAGTCCAATAAAATTCTGGCGAAACAAGCTAGACAAGCCAAGGTAAGGAGAGGCCTTGAGGAAGGAGCATGGGAAGATAGAGATGAATGGGGGAAAAAACGTCTATTAATGCTCTTGTATTACAAAATGAAATAATATTGTTAATAAATTATAACAAAATGTCAAATTATGGGCGTGGGTGGATGGACGGCTAAACGCCTAAGGCTTAATGCAACCCATGTCACTCGTAGAGCTCAACTAGTGGCCTATAGGTGATGCCTAGTTGTACCTTCTGCGAGGGTTTTAAGATGGCTAACCGTTAATCCTGCCAACGAAACAAACATTACCGGTGTCAATAACTGCTGTGTTGCGTTGAAAATAATTGATCGTGCGTGATAGGAGTACTCTGGTATTCGAGAATTTCGAAGGTAACTTCAGCTCTATGCTTTTATAATTTTGTAACGGGCGCCTTCGGATTTGTTTACTTTGGCGACCGCTGCTTGGATTCGTGTCTACAGTAAAATTCTGGACTTATACGGAGGGCATCCAGGAAGTCAGATAATTCGTGTAATGTTCAACGCCCCAGACCTGAAATTTCGCTTGAGAGATTCGGGTTATAGTATACAGGGTGGTCGGAATATGCTACGGGGAAGATAGACACGTCACTTGGACGAGACAAGTTCGATCAGGGTTTCGGGAGAGGGTGGTTTTGCACGTCACCTGAACCAGCGCCTTGTGCACAACCCAGGTAGGTACTTGGAGTTTAGGAGGGGTTGTTGTTTATTCTACCCAGAGCGCGTGCTTTTATACGCTTTTGGGGCCCGCGTTATCTCAAGTTCATACTGGGGATGCAAATAATAGGGAAAACGGCTGCGTTAAAGACGCGCGCCGCAGAGCCGCGCACCGAGTGAGTCCCACCCAAAACGTGCACTAAAATACGGAGCTGAAATGTATCAAGATGGAGACATGCAAATTTTAAATAATTAAAATTGTTTGTATGTCAACAATTTGCCTTGGAGCTATCGTTACACATTCTCATTCCTTCGAGGAGTGGAGATAGGGTTCCGAAATCGAGAGAGTTTTAGAACATTCAGCTTTATAGTGCCGCTTTTCGGGAATCATGGTGCAAGATAAAGGATCAGTTCGGCGAAAAGAAAGCAATGGTTGCGGTATCAACTTACGTCTATTCAGGTAACTTACTTTCTTACTTCTGGTGCTCTTACTAGTTTTCTTACTATTTACTGGTGGTCTCAGGTTCGCATAACCCTAGCGAAACTGCCTCAGATTTCTTCATCCGCAACACTTCGCTGCAAGGAAACCATATATGGATTTTGTGGTCTCGACGTCCATGGCGACGCTTGGGTTTCTTCTTTTGCTATGTACTGTGAAGAAGGTCTTCTATGGCTTTGGAGGTGCAGGGCTTTGGAGGGGTGACTAGCTTGCAGGTGGTGTTCTTCTATGGGGACAACGGCACCTGCACTGCTTCTATCGGCATCTCTGATGGTTTTTCTGGCTGGAGTTCTGGCGGAACCGCGGACTTGGCTCTCCAGAAGGTATTTACTTCACTTGTCTTCAAAGTGATAGGTAAGGGTGTCTCTGAAGTTTCAGGTGTTCCGGTAGGAGTGATGGGCAACGAACAGATACCGGAGACTTGCGAGACACTTGGGGCACTCTGAGCTAGTGACGTCACGGGGGATTTTCCGAAGAGTTCTTTGAACTTCTCCCCCAAATGCAGGACTAACATGTGTTCGATCAGAAGTTGATCGGGGTTCTTCTGGACGGGAGGTGATGGTTCGTGGGTGGAAGATTTCTCGCGGCCCACGCTGGAAGGATTTCTAGGTTCGCATTTTCTTTCTTTCGGCGTAGCCGGCAAGGGCGAGATTAATCTGACACGGGGCTCCAACGAGGCAACGGTTTCCATTTCGACAATGGAGTGGACATATAGTTCGATGGTGCTGTGTTGCTTTGAAAATAATTGATCATGGGTGATATGAGTATTCTGATGTTCGAGAATTTCGAAGGTGCGGTTTATGCTACAATAATTTTGTAACGGGCGCTTTCGGGTTTGGTTACTTCGGCCGTCGCTACATGGATTCGTGTCTACAGTGAAATTTTGAACTTATACGGGGAGCCGCCAGAAAGTCGGATAATTCAAGGTCCCAGACTTGTAACTTTCCTTGAGGGTTTCGACTTTTAGTATACAGCGTGGTCGGAATCTGCTACGGGGAAGAAGGGTACGTCACCTCGACTAGCGCCGGTGTGTAAATCGTTAGATTAGGTAAACTTTTGTCAAGTGATCTGGCGTCAAGTGTTCACCAAGACGTTTTGCGGGCGAAAACCGAACTCGTCACAGACCAGCGCCAAGTTCGATAGGAATGTCGAGAGAGGGTTGTTGTGCACGTCACCTGAACCAGCACCTTGTGCACAACCCAGGTAGGTTTTTCGGGTTTAGGAAAGGCTATTGGTTAGGGCAAGTGAACTCGAAGAGTTGTTCATTTTGCCCGAAACGGGTGCTTTTATACTCTTTTGGGGCCCGTGTTATCTAAAATTCAAACTGGGGATTCAAATAGTGGGGAAAATGACTGCATTGAAGACGTGCTCTGTAGAACCGCAAACCGCGTGACTCCCACCCAAAAACTAGCTTTAAAATACCGAGCTAAAGTGTATCAAGATGGCGACATGCAAATTTGAAATAATTAAAATTATTTGTATGCCAAACATTTGCCTCGGAGCTATCGTTACAATCTTGTTTTGGTTTCTATCAAAGCCGAAATATTCTCTGTAGTGCATCTCAGTATATCGAACAACCTGCACGTATCAGTTGAACACATAATCTCTGGAGTTTCATTTTGGCGAATTATTCATTTATGTTCATTATTAGAGTTCGGACAGATTTAATAATGTATCTATGTATGTATAATCGATAACCTCGTTTTACCTTGCGGTGTAGAGGCTGGTGCTTTATGTGCTTGAATCTGACGGTACAATGCTCAAATTGCCCCGGATTCGGGATACAAAGTTGGAGCACGCCTTTTGTGCTTGCACAGCATTACGTGAGATGTGTGTGCGTGTTATGTTGACCTTGTTACTCTTTCTCTTAGGTCTGTGGTTCTGAGTAGAGCACAGTTAATTTGGTGCCCAACTGTGAATGGTCTTACCGAGCCCGGTTCAAATCGCAAGGCTGCGGAAAATTCCGGCCTTCGGTGGATTCGAACTGAGGACTTGCTTAATGCAAGGTAAGCGCTTTCCCATCTGCGCTACTCGGCTTCTTACAGATTTAATAATAATACAATAAATTCACAAAACCGCAATGGTTGTCCAAACCAAACAGTAATTTAAACAGTATAAAACATATGTAAACATTTTTATCCCTAGAGATAACTGTAGAATTTGAGGTACCATTTGCAGCTGTGTAATTGACCAGGTAACACGTGACTATCATTGTATAGTATTAGAGTAAGCATGCCATATCTTGATTCGTTGTACCATAAGTAGTTATGTCGACTTTTTCAATTTAGATAATAATTAGGAGGCGTGCGTCGGGTTTTATTATCCGTAGGGGTTTCAAAACAATTAATGTAAATTGCAGTAGAGTGAAAAAAGAATAATTATTCAATTACTTATGCTCAGAGGCTTTCACGGTCGTTGCCATTAAGTAACAAACGACTTCCGGAATTGGACCGTGTCATTATTGAGGTCCAATCCTGGAAGTCGTTTATCACTTAACTTGGAGCTATTTTAATAGATATTTTGGAAAAGAACCACTGCAAATAATTTTATATAAAGCAATAAGGCGCGCCTATTTATTACAATCACTCTAGACATTGAAAAGTCAAAAGACAGTTGATGTTACTGACGATAATATGTCCTAAATTTTGATTTTCCCAAAAATATTCAGCCTACGACACTGAGTGTTTGTTTGAAGATGCTTCTCATTAAATCTGTTGGCATCTGTCAAAAAATTCAAAAATTACAAATTCTACAGAAACCGTACAAAATAGAGCGTTAGTTGAAGAGACAAATTGTCTCTAAAATTTTAAGCTGAATTCAAAAATGTAACAATATATCGGGTGTTCTATTTAAAATAGGAGTTGATAAAAAAAATGTAAAAAACCAAAAGAAATCAATTTTAGAGGCATTCAACTTGAAAATCACCTATCTCACATCACTACACATTAAAAATTTAAAGTTTGAAAAAAATCGTTAGAGCCTTTTTTGAAAAAATAAAAAAAAAACCAAGAGTAGACACCATACTTCTGGTTATGCGATTTTCTTCAAAACCTTGCTATCTCATCTAGATAGTACACAAAACTTATATATGAAGTTTCAACGTCATACCTCTTTTCGTTTTTGAGATATTCTGTTCACACGCAGACAGACAGACACACAAACACATACTGCAATGACCCTGTACGTATAATATTTGTAGGTTTATAATTATTGTAATAAATAAAAAGAGTTACCACACAATGTTTAATTTAGTTCTACCACTTGCTAAAATCAAACTAACTGATTAATTTATTTCGTTGGGTACGCCAAAATTGAGAATTACTCTTATGGTAGTTTGCCCTTTTTCTAATCCATTCATCTGATTTCCTAATTTCGCTAGCTCAATTTTTATCAGAGACATGAAATTAAAACTCAAAAACTCAGGTCTTGGGTTCCTAAACTTTCCTAGTTAAAATTTTATGGTACGCCTCTGAACTGTAGGCAGAATGTCTAAAATGTAGGCGTGATGTGCCGTTGTTAAACTGAAATGTCAAATCTATCACACCAAGATCAAGTTTTCTCAGCTCGCGTTTGGAATTGATTTATCAAGCAAATTAAATGAACAAATTTTACGGTAAGATTTTTAATAATTGCCTTCAAGTGGCGTCTATGTATTCTTTTGTTTTCCAGATCATGTGCTATTGGTGCATTCTTAAAAAGGACGCCGTATTTGCGTTTGTTTTATGGGGCCTCCAACTGACTATTTTAATTGTAAATCCTGGGAAAATACCTCGCCATCCCCATGAACCGCTATGGTTTTCTTATTCTCCAGGTCGTAATTAAGGTATGCTCAAATTTTCACGCCGTTCGCGGAGATCAAAATTTTACACTACTAACCTCACTTTGGTTGTCGTAGCTGGGCTTCGTTGTTATGAATCTGGCTGAAATCTTGCTCCCCGGGCTGCTCGTGATGCTGGGTTGTGTTCTGGCCTGATGTGTGCAGCTGCCGGAAGAATCCTGCCACTCTATGCCTTCCCACGATGCTGCTCGCTGATGTCGCAGGAATTCGCCAACTGCCGAACCTGCCTCGGAACGCCAAAAACTCAAATACCTAGAATCTCTTGCCTCCAATTGTGCTGATACACTTGAATTCGCTGGTTACGATGGTGCTATTTATTTTTATGTCAATTTATGCTTTCTATGAAAAATCTTTAATTAAAGTCAGAGCAAAAACAGGCAACTTCTAACAATTTATTCAGAAACAATAGCTATCTCCCCGTTATTGACAAAACACTGTCTACAGATTTGAATTGCAGGAAATCAACCAGGTACAAAAACATAACTTATAATCTAATTTTAACAAATTTTATCAGTTAATTACAATCTCTTATGTACTAAAATTATTGTCTTTTGGAATTGTTTATTTCTCAATGTTTTTTAATGCGCCACTCACTTCATTTTTATAACACTTAAATGCCCATTGTTTATCACTGCACTGACTAGTTTTTTAATCCACCAACATTGTCTAATTTCTTGCTTATTTGAATTCCATCTAATTTCTTGCTATTTCAATCTCTTCAAATCCCCAAGTCTTGCATTTTCATGTCATAAATGACGTGCCTGGCTTTTCTATGTTCTTTGCCTTATTCTTCTAGTCATTCTTCTTCTCACCTTTATTAAAAATGTTCATTTGCTATCCATTCTCTAATGACTTTACTTTCTACGCTTCCATTTTTAAGCTGTGTCTAACTTGAACTTTTTGTGCCAGTTCTTAATTAATTTTTAGATTCGACTTTTAGTTTGTGCAAATCTATTATATTACGATTAAAATTATATTGCTAAACCCAATACACGGAATTTGAGCTTCCATATTTCTGTGCCTATTCAATTACAATCAATTTCATTGGCGAATTATACCAGTGTTAATATGATTTGGCAATTTATGTGAATTTTCTCAGATGCTTGCATTATTACAACCTGTGCTTTAATGATTTAATTTGTCATTTGCTTGTACTGCAATCAGAGCCGATTTGAGGGCTAAATACCATCGCAATACAAACAAACCAATTAACAAAAACCTGTTTTTTGGGTTCAGGGGAGTCTAAAACATGAAGATCTGTTGCAAACTAAATTTAGGGTTTTTGGAGTGAGTCCAATACTTCCTTTGTCGTAAAAGAAAGTAAAAATCAGAGAAGGAAAGCGCTACAACGAAAAATATATAATACGGTATAATATAATATTTAAAAATCAGTTTTGTAATTTATTATACCTATTGAATTGATGAAAATGAATAAGCTAACACTAAACAATTCAGTATTAGAAAAACTAGAATTATAAGTTTTAGTAAATCTTCCCTAAAGAGCATTATAACCAAGGTTGGTAATGAGACCAATTTATTGTATTTCGTAATTTATTTAGTAATTTCATGGGCAGAAAGCGCCCAGCGTGTAGACAACACTACTAGCATGTCGAAGGTTCCGCTTAAATACAGTTTTCCTATGTAATCCGCAATTCTTTCTGCCGAGGGGCATTAATTGTCGCTAGATGGCGATACAGTTGGCATCACTTCCGCTATCGTCACAAAAATGAAACACTGTTCGATTTGCCGGTACAAAAATATCGAATCATCGGGTCCTGTGAACATGGCAGAATTGGATTAAGGCATTGAAGAAACTCACCGTTGCGTCAGGCGTATGTAGCATAAGCCATTTGGCCCCATCTTCGGCCCTAAGCCATGGGACTTTAAAATTGTTGGCGAGCACATTTTTCGTGTACGATAGGCAGATTATTTTCTGGTAAGCTGTTTATTCTTTCTTGCTAAAATTGCTAATTTGGTATATCTACTTAGCCTTCAAGTTACGGACTGGGACTGACCTAGATAGAGCAGAGGCTTTCAGCATCGCGGAGTGACGTGCATTCTATTATGTAGTTGTTTCCGTTGCCCCCCCCCCCCTCCTGTATCTTTCGAGCAGCTCCAAATGAGCTTCCTGTGTTTGCAGTAATCCGCTGGCAGTTAACACCACCTTCGCCTTGTGCTGAACGGGTTTGAACCTAACGGCTATTTTGTTTTGTGATTTAATAATGCTATCGAACTCCTAACGGCCTCGCCGTTTTTTATCCTATTTTAGTAATTCATATCTGCATTGAACTTTAAAATTAGCATTAATTGTAATTCAGGTGTGTTAAACGAACTGTTAGTTTTAAGCTGAGTTAGTTCAGTTATCATTAACGTAGCTCTTCATGCTAATAAATTAGCTGAGCGAATGGTAAATCCACGTACGTTTGTTCCATAACTATCGCTTTAGTAATTAAGTTTGCCGGAGGAAAAGTTACCCCAGCACATTATTTGGTATACCACAACGACATGCAGATATCTGAATGTGTGAGTACACGCGAGATGTTAATTTAATACATTAAAGGTGGAACGCAGTACAGCTGTGTCTTTCACTCAGTATTCGGGTTGTTACTAAAGTACATGTTTTGGCCAACTTAAAGTTGAAAATACATCATTTTGGAAACTAGCTTTACACGCCCTCAGCATAGGCTGTGTTTTCGGATGCACCCTGTTCAAATTTTGATTGATTAAGATTGTGATATTTACCTGTGTGATATATTTATTGTTGTGATAGTTTTCTTATTGTACGTTTAATGCCAGTAATTACAAATCGAGTTTATGCCCCCTGTTAATGATCCTTTATCTATTTGAAACATTCTACGATTTATCAAACTGTGGGTTTTTATTGTTACCTTGAGCAATTTAATGGTTTGTTCGCTCAAATGAACCAAGGAAAATGAGCCTGAAAAAACCATTTGGTGCCCCTATAATTTCGACCGTTCAGTTTTGAAGGTAAGTCACCCACTCCCTTCCTCTGAGCTAGTTCGAGTGCATGTTCCGATTTACTATCGGCAATTATTAATGTAACAGTAACACACAGAACATTAATGGTTTTTTAAGACTTATAGGTTAGATGATCAGTAAATTGGCTTTGCCCACGCTCTATTTGATCTACGTAAATATTATAGAACGTATTCCAAACAGGGCTATAAAATTCAAAAAAAAACTTCTAAGTAGGTTGTACTATAAAATCTTTAACGAGAAAATGATTTAAGGAATGTACCTATTCTACAGACAAAACCTAGGTTTTTAGAGCCTTTGAAGTAGCAAGGAGGATAAGTGCCTGGCAAGAAAGTGTACAAATAAAAATTACGCCTAGACCTTTACTTTCATAAACAAAATTGGGAGGTGATCTATATAACGTATAATTAAACAAAAATGATCAAGTTTCCTATAAAAAGACATTGAAGAGAATTTTTTGGGTCAAGCTGCAATTTATTATAATTATGAAATATCCATAAACAATCTAACTCTTCTTGCAATTTAACGGCATCCAGACTAGAATTTCTGAATTTTTAAATTGTCCGCGTTTACAACTGTTGGGGCGAGCTCACTGATGGCACACATTGCATAAATATTTACTGCTTTGGGCTCATCGTCTGCAAATTTGCACGATGGCAGTTTTTATTTAAAAAGAAATTTGAAAAGACAAACCTTCACGTCATAAATATATAGATAACAGCAAACAAATAAATGACATTTTATAATAGAAGATGAGCCGGTGGATCAGGTGATGCAATTTAAATATTTGGATGTTCAACTATTCAGTTATAATAACCCGATAGGCGACATAACGGACCAAATGAACAAAGCTGCTGCAATTTCTGAATGCTTTGAAGACGTCATATGGAAGAACAATCATATGCTACCAGAAATTAAACAAGAATGGACAAGACCTGTGACGACATATGTTATAGAATTTAGGGCTGACAAAACAAAAAGGCTGCTGAGAACAACTGAAATGACAATATTAGAAAGATATTCAGAAAATCAGAACAATGTGTAACACAAAAGATATTGTAAGGTGGGGGACACAGAGGAGAAGATACTGGTATGATCATGTAAAAGGGATGGATCACAACAGATTACCTCTTATAGCACTGGAAGGGAAGCCAGCATACCCATGTTTACTAGGAATAGGTAAAGAGAGTCTATTTTGCAAGCAAAATAATTTGATAAAAGAACAGATCTTAAGATTTATAAAGAACAATAAGAGGAAGAACAATACCATATCGCTACTTTTTTGTGTATTAGCTTGTCGTCAGAGATGGATTTAGCTAAATTAAAATAAAATTCTTAACTTTGGAAGGCCACAGACCGACAATTATACAGAAATAGACGCTGGCAGCATACGGTGATAATGGACCAGGCGTGTATCAAATAAAATACTATTCAAAACATTATGTTGGGGTCGCGAGTTAGTAGTAGACTTTTCAAGACCAGAACCGCCTAAAACTGCCAGGAATCCTTAAATCCGCAGAAAGGCAGAGTCGATAGTTCTTGAATATCGACGCTTAAAGGCGGCAGAGATCGCTGTGGCGTTGAGAATATGCGAAACAAATGTCCTACATATTGTTTATGAATAGCATGGAATGAAAAAGGTGTCAGCCAGATGAGTTTCATAACTAATGACTGCTGAACAGAAAGATTGTTGTCCAGAGATTTCTTCAAGGAATTTGTATTTACTGAAAAAAGATCCAGACATGTTGTACAAAATAGTGATAGGAGATGAAACCTGGGTTAATTATAGAGATCCCGATCTGTAAACAATGTCGAACACAAGCGTCTGCAGGCAAGCACATGGCGACGGTTTTTTGGGACCAGCCGCGAAATCTTTTGATCAATACCTTGGAGAAAGGTGAAACAGTCACCTATGCACCAACAGTTCCTATTCTATCACGCTTTAGAAACTACATCGTGCTATACAGGAAAAGCGTCCAAATTTGTTAAAGAAAGTGAGTCTGATTCTTCACGATAATGCAAAAGTGTTCAAGCTTTAATGTAAAAGTTAGGTTTCCTTAAGGTAGAACATACAGCGTATAGCCTGGATATGCCCCACTGCAACTATTATTGATTCAGAAACTTCAAAAGAAATTTACGAGGTCGCCAGTTTTCTTCTGATGAAGACTTCAGTGGGCTGTTAACAGCTATTTCACTGAACAGGAAAAATATTTCTATTCTAAGGAATTATTGTAACTTCCAGAAAACTGAAAGAAGTTAATAGAGTTAGGTGGTGATTATACTGAAAAATAACAAATAACTAGTGCTTGAAGTCTGTTGCTCCTACCCTAGGTCAATTACTAATCTAGTGTCCTTCGTATACGAAATTCTCTTAAAAATTGAAATTTCTAACAATACACTAGAAAATCCATGTGTGTCTTTTAATGGGACCCTTCACATTTGTAACAGCAATTTATGTTATCCCATAAAAACCTTAAAAGGTAAAAATAAATATATTGTTATACTATTAATGGCATCTTTAGGGGTTTAATAAATTTGAATTAATTTATTTAAAAAAGCGGCCCTAAATATCTCCCCTACTGTAATGTGCCCGGCTAATACTTTTTTTTCTATCTCTATAATTATTATTAATTGACTCGATCTACAGGGTTAGGTTGCTACATCCGAGATAAACTTCTACTAATCTGCTTTAACAATTATTCAAAAGTCTGATGAGACATTTATTTGTACGCACTCTGTATTCCCGCTATTTAACTGGTGAGACAATACAAGTGTAATATTTTTAACTGATGGGAATGACATTAATTTCACGATGGTTCCCTGTTCTTAACAGTACATAAACAGCTTCGAATTTTAATTTACATCGTTGATGTTCACGCAGCAAACGCTGTTGCTATGCAATAATAATTGAACGTATGTACACCACGTCACAAAACAAAACACTTCTACTGACGCCACGAACGGAAGTGACGTTCAAACCGAAGCCACGAGCACATTCACAAGAACGACACTTTTTAGATGGCAAATCTGATCTTTAGATGGCTGCTGTGACTATTATAGGGCTATTTGCTCGGACCAGGATATCTCACGATGCTCTGGACAGGATGTCGTTGCCGGGCTGCTGTTAGCAAGGCACAAATCTACAGTCGAATCTACCTCGATGTCGGCTGCAACCTCGATGACTTTTAGGATCGCTTTCACTGAATCTGGGGGCCTTGTTATAGGGCTCCGCTGTACCACACGTACGCTGCTTATTAATGCACTTGTACACACACTTATTAACTGACTGGACCTCTGTAGAATTACATGGAAATACCCTGGCTTACACTGGACCAAGTTGATGCCCCGTATCACACCGACGGAAGCCCAATTTCAAAGGAACACTTTCACAAATCACCCATGACATACTCTCTCAATAAATACAACTTTTAGTCAACTTGGGTATTTAATAGAACATAAAAATCACTTATATTGAGGGAGTTTGGCAAAAACACAATCAGCCTCTTGAAGAAGCTGCCGTCAATTGTCTTGATTACAGTTTTTGTTTTAGTTGCATGAAATGCCAAGCCTACTCTGACTTTAATTTGTTTTTATACAAAGATAAAGCTATTCTAAAAACATCATACTATCAATTATTGACAAAGACTACGCTATTTTATAACGAATCTGAAATTTAAACTATTACCTTTTACTGAACATTCTTATACTAAATATCTGTTTTGTTGGTTATGCTAATAATTATTATTTGAAATATAAGGCTACTAAAATGTGATCATAACAATATATTAATTTATATCCCGTGGAGGAGTTAACCACTTAAAAATACCGTGTCTCAACTTTCTTAGTTTGATAGGTAACAGTAATTAATCAATTTTTTAATTATTTCATACTACGAGCTACAGCCTAAACGGCTTGACTGATTTTACCCAAATTTTATATTTGGAAATCTCAGAATCACCCATCTAAAAATAATGTTTTTATCTGGACTGGAAAGTATTTTAGTAGAAAAAGGAAACGTTTCCCATAAAAAGATTATGAAATTGTGAGTACTTCGTTCCAAAGCCAAAGTATTCCGGTATCGGTTAGTTTCTTCGAAATAAATCCGGGAACAGCGAAATTTTAATGTTGCCATACATATAAATGCACATATTTATATGTAGTGTTTCGATCCTCAAGTTATAAAACAATGTCCTGTCACTAGTCCCCTATTACACGTTCTTAAAATTATCTATTCAATTGCAATTAAAAACTGTTAATTTGCATTTCAAAAACAAAAACTGTTAATAGGAATATATTCATTTCCTCTAAATTCGAAACGTACATTTCCAATAAACCTTGCAGACTATATAACATTCGCATCACGAATAAATAACACAGATCTCTCTCAGTCATCGAAGAACAATTAGGGTGAAATAAATACTAAGAAACTGAAAGCAGACAGATTCGCACGAGTGAGCAAGCAGCATTGAGTTATCTTCAAGTTGTCGTGTGCCAGCGAAAGTTACTGATCTAAGGTCAAGGTCCTCGATTCTTATGATTGCTAGAAATTTCAATAGAGATCGTACTTCACTTACCGGATTAATACTCGAATTAAGAGAAAGTTGGTTTAATTCAAAACAAAGGATGCTGTAAATGCAGAGTTTTTATTCTATCAAATTAAATGGGCACTCAAAAACAGCCTATTTTTGCTTTGCGTGCATGCACGGCGTATGCATTGCACATGTACTTCATATATTTTTTAACATACAGATTTTTTTTAATTCTTAATTTACAAGCTTGTACCATAACCGCATTTACTACATATTAATCTGATATTTATCTGAACTATTGTTATAGGTAGTATTCGTCTCTAGTACTCATTCTTATTTATTCGCTTTGTCACTACAATAGATTCTAATCAACTAATACTTTGCTGTATGTATTGTACAAATTATGTATATTTTATTTAATAGCAACCTGTAATTGGTTGATCTGTTGGCTAGTTACTGAAATAAATCAATAAATAAATATAAGATTACAGGCGCGTAGGGGCCACGGGAGCCAGTGGCCACCACAAATACATTTCAAATAGGCCTGGCCCCCACAAAACTAGATTTTTTCTAGTTTCAGCATTAACTTATTTTACTAATATTTTATAACAATTACCATGAAAATATACAAGGTTGAATTGTAAAAAAAGCCCCTCTTTTGTAAATCGCCTAACTTTTTATCACCGCTGAGTGACTGATATTAGATTTAACTATATATCCCATGTTTTGTTAGATGCAAGACTTTTTCCCATAAGATACTATTAAGATTTTTGTCGCCTCTTTGAACAACCGATTGGCGCGGGCCTGATAAGATACATTTATTGATTTATTATGAGAAATATTACTACGTGCTATTTCTACAGGTTTAAAATAATAGGTGCGTGGACGAATATGATATAGGCCAATACATCTTAAAGAACACAGGTCTCAGCTCTATGACGTCACGAGCTCGTGACGTAAGCTAAAGAAGGGATCAGTATGTGTACAGATCGTAGCTTCATGTTGATTGCAATAATTATCAATTATAATTGAGATTTCTTTAATGGACACGTTACTTAGTGCCTTCGCTAGTGTTTGATGGTTTGAGTGTGGCTGATTTACAATCAGTATTGTATAAATAAACATGTAAATAGCCGTTACAGCTGGTTGTTAAATAAATATATTGTTACCGCACGGTGATTTGCTGGCTTTTAAAAACTCAACTAAACACACCAAGGTCTGAGAAACATATTTTTCAAGGAAATATTATATGGACTATAACAGAGCTGGTTTTGAAGTCTTTTCCAGAGGAAGTTTTGCGTTCCGGTAATTTAGTTTAAAATAAGATTAAATTATTTACAGAACATTTACACTTGTTATTTCTACAGGTTTAAAATAATAGGTACGTGAACGAATAGGGAATAGGGCAATAACTCCTGAAGAACACAGACCTCATATATCTGACCTCACGGTTCCGCAACCGTGACGTCAGCTGAAGAAGGTCAGTCGTGGCCACCGAAGTACTATGAGTACAAATCTTAGCTACACGTTGATTGCAATTATCATATAATTAATAATTTTTTTTAAATAGTGTCTTTGCTAATGTTTGGTGGTGTGGGTGTGAGTGATTTACTATCAGTATATCACAAATGAACACTTGAATTACGGTTACAGGTTGTTATAAAAAAAATGTATTATTACCACATTGCCATTTGTGGCGTTTCAAAACAGTTGGAGTTGAATAAAAATTGATAATATTAGTTTATTGCAATTGTATACCATAAATGGTGAAGTTTTTCTAGTTTCATTATTATGCTAATTCCTGGGTGTCGATGAAACTGCATAAATGCGGTGATGCATGCGTTTAGTTTCCCTAAAGAAAGATCTTTATGCCAAAAATGGATAACTGCTATACCAAGGGCAGACTTTACTTCAATTGAGCACACCAAAGAATACGAATTACATTTTCATAAAGAAAATATTGTATGGATTATAACGGAGCTGGTTTTAACGTTTCTTATAGATGAAGTGTTGCATCTCCGTAATTTGGTTTAAAATAAAACTAAATTATGTTTTATACCAAACTATCGAAACACAACAGGAAGGTTATTTACATCGTTTCCTTAAATGCCATTATCATAACGAGCAAACAATAAAACAGAATACTAACTCTACAACCAATACTTTGATTAAAAATGATTGTGGTGAAATGAATAATAATAGTTTGTAAAAATGAGATAAGGGTAGAAAACTCAGTATGTTATATCTATTAACGTCATTAGGCCGATATATGGCAAGTAACAGACGTGGTTGAATTATGTAATCCGAGGCGATAGCCGAGGTTTGTAATCAACCTAGTTCATTATTTGCATATTGGCCGTGTGTCGTTCAATATATTTCGTAATACAAGATTATACATTTTTACGTATAATCTCATAAGAGCATTAATTCTTTCCGGAATTTTTTGGAGTGCGTTCTAACAACGTCGTATTAATTTGCCCGAGCGGGACGCGATGCAGATTCGGTAAGAAAATCGTAACGACACAAACCCTAAAAAGAAGTAATCCATACCTACAAAAAATTTCCAAGAAATGTTGTTGTCTTGGTTACGGCTCGTGAACTAATTTTTCTATTGGTCATTAATGAGTGGCGTACGATTTTCAGAATAATTTATTAAACATAATATAAAGATCGTGCGATCCTTCAGGGCCGCCGGCCGTTATGGATGACTTAATTGTTTAAAGATCACAGGGCCCTTAACGGCCGGCGGTTGTTATGAATGACTTTTCATGTGTTTGTTTAGTTCAGTTAAAAATCAATAACGGCAATTACGAAAACAAATAAATATACCAAATTTTAAGTTGTAGCTTCTATGGCAGCTCCTAATTTTGATTATGGCCTGATTGCATATTTTACACGTTTCTGCTTTGTAGAAAAACTTGGAATGTGAAATAATAATTCGGTTAGATAGACCAAAAGACTCTAAAACCTTTGTATTTGCATTTTGGCTATAGGGCTAACCGGGAATATAGTTATGCAACACATGTTACACATTTGAAACAATGTTTTTAGAAGGCTACTATAATGTTCAAAAATTGCATTTAAATATTTGATGTAACTAATAATTCTGATCATGTATAGTCCATTCTGAAAACGTACATCAACTACTGTAATGTTGGTTGCATAACCCTGTTCATTTTCAATGATTCTTTGTGTATATTCTCATAAAACTTGATCCACTCCTATGAGTTATTTCTGAATTGTTAATTATCAATTTTTAGCTTAATTTTATAATAGTACATTTAGTCACTGATACTTGTAATAGTACGTTTACTTAACCCTATACTCTACTGTACTATTAATTTATATTGCTCTTGGTTCGCTAGCTTAAACAGTCGTAGAGATATAAGACTCTATATAAATTTTTAGTGCGGCTAAGAAAAAACTAATATTGCGCTGGGTTTGCTCGTTGTCACCTGGAATGCTGAAATTATGCATGTAAATGCTGCTAGCAATAAAAACCCAACTGTTTACATAAAAAGATACATACTTTGTAAGGGAAACACGAATACAGGAACATACATGTACATAAAACACCAAGAATAAACGATGCCAACACATACAGTAAAGCTGTCAACAGTACTGCAGTTATCTACGGGTATAAGCTATTTCTACTAGCGTTATTACATAAAAATATATGTCAAAATACACACTATTCATATAAAAAGACTGTACGCTACATGCATGAAAGCACCTTAAATAGTGCGTTCAACTGTCGACGCAAAGTCAAACACTGATAGTGCAAAACATATTTATATTCCTTGCAAAAATACACTAAAGGCAAAGGTGTCTATTCTTTACCGCGTTTGTTGCAATTCTCAAATTCAGCTGACGCATACGTTTGAGCGTGACTCAGTGGAGAAACTAAGCTGCGCATTTTCCCAGATATCGCAAGATTGCGTCATTCGTTATTAAGCTTCAGGTTTCCTCAATTTCATTGGTTCGGACAGTAAATGGAGGTAGTTGATTATAGTAACTAACCTGGCTTTAATATTTTCACCAGAGATGCCAGGGCCAGCGCTATGTGTTTCTTTGAAGCCAAAATTGCAGTTTCTGGCTGTGGTAACTGGGAAACCTCAGGTTTGCTTTCAGGGTAATGATTCGCTCTCTAAAACTGCACCCTAGCTTGAGATGTAGCAGGCGTCAGCTGCTTGCTAACGCTAATCTATACAGGCACTTGTAATGCACTTTTAAATCAGGCGTAGCGTCCCTTGGATGTTAGGACGACACACACGGTCGCTAACTTAGAAGCGACTAACTTACCGCTGGCTCTCACGGCCCAGTTGCAGTTATTCATAAATGGCTTCGTTCTATTTTTAACCACATTGCTGGGAATCTGCTGTCTTGCAAATTTACTCCCACCCTCTTAATTCATACATAATGAGACATACGGTCCAGCTTTATTGCTAGCAGGATATGGTGAAAAAATGTAAAATGTTTATATAGCGGGACACCAGTTACATACTTAAAAAATACTATTTTATAAAAAACATTGTACCATAAAAATGTCGTTTAACAATGAAGAATCTTTTATTTATTATCAGATTATGAACAGAATTGCCTGAGAGGATGATTCAGGATTCCGTTACTTTGCGCTAGTTCTATCCGTCAAGCACGTAAACAAGACTGTGTTTACGTTTTAAACCAATGTAGTCAATGGTACTTGAACGGACGACAGTAAAACCAAACTAACCCCTGGAGCACAGCCTCATGCCCATAAATATTATGGCTTAGAAGGGGTAGCGAATGAATGAAACATTCAATGCAGATTGTTTTATTATAAAAATAAACTTGTATTTATATAAAACGAAAATGCTTAACGAAGTAACAATATCAAAGTTCATAATAGTGTAGTGTAATAGAATGCGTTTAAAGGTCCGAAGACCGCAACTCAGCATGATAAGCTTTTATATTTCCGCATGGGTTTGCAGACTGAAGCGTTGAACTTGGCTTTGTAGGTCGCTTATTAAGCGAAATGCCGAATTGCATTTTTACTCAATGTTGGCGAAACAATATTCGTTTGTTAAGATTTCGTAACTGGGAACTGAATTTTGCCTGTTTTAATTCAAGATTAAAACAGATATAAATTAAGTATAAACTTGCGAAATTATGAAGTAAAACTGGAGGTTAAAACTGTTTGTTTATGAAATCAGAATTACATTTAGAACTTCTGACTGGTTTCGTAAATTTTGTTATTAAAATTTATGTGTGTTTAAACCAAGTTTAAACACATTGCCAATTTTAGGCTGAAGAAAATGAAAAAGAAAAAACTATATTGTTTCTTCCACATTAAGGGTTTTTAGAGGATATTCTTCTACGGCGGACTGGCGTTTTTTGGATTGATGCTTCCTTCGGTTGATCCTTTTCCGAATGTAGTAGAAGGCTCCTATTAGAGCGGCTCCCAATATGCTGTCGGTGATCCCGCTGGATAGATAGGAATGATGGCGGATGGTTTTCCATGTCACGTCTTTTAGACGCTGTTGATTATTCTTCTGGATAGGTAGTAGCGACGTCGGATGGCTCTCTATGCTACTTCCTTCAGATGATGTTGCAGGTCTAACCGAGAGGGTTGTAAATTCTCGAAGGGGTTCGGTTGCTGCAACACTGGCTCCTTTGCTATTTCTGTAAAAGAGCTTTTGTGTTATTGTGTCGTTGACTATGTTACCAATTGGTTTGGAACATCCTGCCAACGTCCATCGGCTGCCTCTTCCTTTGGAGACGAACATTATATGAGTTAATACGATAATTAATATCACTCTTGCCGAGGTTAGCTGTTTTAAAAGATTCCGTATCGGTGTTCCACATTGCGAGTATTCGGTAAATTCCCTCGCAGAATTTAATAACCTGTCCTTTTGATTCCATCTTCTACGAGGTGCTAAGTGCTTAGCGAACTCGGAGGTTTGCTCGCTTGCTGCATATCTTGATGTCATTTCTTGATGCCACCCTCCACTAGGTGCTAAATTTTTAGTGAACTCGGAGGGTTGCTCGTGTACTGCAATTCTTGCCGCTGTGTCTTGTTGCCACCCTCCACTAGGTGCTAATTGTTTATTGAACTCGGAGGGTTTCTCGATTGCTGCAGTTCCTGCTGCAACTTCTTGACTCCATCCATCGCTAGGTGCGAAGTGTTTGGTGTCGGATTTTTCTTTTCCTGCATCCCCTGCCGACAAGTCTTGGTGCCGCTCTCCACCGGGTGTTAAGTTTTTAATGGAGTCGGAGGGTTTTCCATTTTCTGCAGTTATTGCTGCAACTTCTTGGCTCCATCCCTTACCGAGTGTCAAGTTTTTAGTGGACTCGGAGGTGTTCTTGTTAGCAGCAGTTATTGCTGCAACTTCTTGGCTCCATCCATCGCTAGGATCTGCTGTCGAAGCATCTGGAGGACTTCCAACGATTTTTTTGTGGCCTGCAATTTCTGGACTGCATCCACTGCTTGGAGCTGCTGTAGGAGTTTCAACGATTTGTTCGTGGCCTGCAATTTCCTTTCCTTCCTGTCAATCGACATTGTGAATGGGAACTTCCTGAATGGAGACTTCGTGAACGAGGACTTCGTGAATGAGGACTTTGGAAACTCCATTCACTTGGTGATTTTCTTGAGGATGAGAAGATGCTATTTTTTCACTTTCGATGATAACAGGATGTTGAACTTCCGTATTCTTTATATTGGCAGCTGCTATTGCTCTTTCTTCGGCTGCAGGATCGGTTGTTGATATTGTTTTTACCTGCTGGATTGTTACTCCTGGGATGGATCCATTTGATGAGTGATGAATCTCTTTGACTGCCTCAATAATTTTTTCCTTGCATACCTGATCTTCTGCGGAAAGTTTTCTTTGTGTGGGCACTTCTTCTGTGTCCCAGAATTTCTGCAACTGATATTCTTCTCCAATTTTCCACGAGTTGCCAATCGTGGTATTGACCTTCATGTAGTTGTCCCGATGTTGATTGATTTGAGCCACTGCTGTGGCTAGTAGCACTTGGCTCTCCTGTGCGCCTAAATTGCCGGTGATGATGTCCGACTTCGGCTTATTCTCTTGAGCGTTGGAAGTCTTCATGGCTGCTGCATGAGCTGATGTCCTCATCTTTTGGGCAGGGAGCGGCCTTGATGGTGGCTGCGCCTTATGAAGCAGTGTATGATGCGGGAAGCGACAGATCCTACAATTAAAATAGGCACGACATGGCATATTTGAATCGTGCCGCAAGCATCGATAGCACAATCGATTGGTTTTTACTGCTTCTAGTTTTTCATGGGTAGGTAGCCTCTGGAATTGACTACAGTTGTCGATGTAATGATTTCCATGGCACAGCTTGCAAATTAGGGATGCGGAAGCGTAATTCTTCGGTGGTCTTTCCTGCGTGGGCTTTCGAGCTCCATCTATGAATTCTAGGGATTGGAACCGCACTTGCAGGAAAGCCATTAAATTTTAGTGATCCTGAACTTCGTTTGGACATTAGAGCGACTGCTCATATAATTTGTTGGTTTCAGGATCCAATTTTCGAGCGATAGCTCTGTTAATCCACGGACCCCAACTGTACGTGGAGATGCCTAAATTTTTGATTGCCTCCACACATTCCTTGATGGAGTCGTGCAATCTTTTTAACCCTTGGGCTGACTCTTTGGAGAGGACCGGCAGATCGCATATGGTATCTAACAATTTAGTTAAAATAAGGCGGTTATTTTGATACCTTTGTTGCAGCAGATTCCAGGCGGTGTTGTAGTTTGCTTGGGTAACAGCTAGATGCTGGATCAGTCGGCTTGGCTCTCCCTTAACATGCGTCTTTAAATATTGCATCTTGATGACATCGTCCATATTCTGGTTGTCATCTACTAATTTGGTGAACAGGTCCTTGAAAGTGGCCCATTCCTCGTAATTTCCTTCGTATATGGGAATTTTGACTTGAGGAAGCGAGATGGCTGCTGCTTGCTCGTTCCTTGTTGGCGCTTGCAATAAAATAATTAAATTTCTATACCTGTCTTCCAACGTAGTATATTCAGGACTGAAGTGCATTTGTTCTGAAGCCATGTCGTTTGACATAACTTCTTCGTCCATCTCGACCACACGATCCCATTTTTCTCTTAATTCCCTTGTCGTGATGGCGGGCCTCCCTAATTCTTGTGTTAGTTCGGCGTCGTCTATCGCTTGCTTAAAATTCTGAATCTGAATCTGCAGTTTTCGGATACGAACCTTTTGCTCGGGGTTGGCCACCATTTCCTCTTGAGTTCTGCTTACGGAGGGGTTGAAAATTTCCGTTGATTTTGAACAGCTCTGCAAGTAACTTTTTGCTTCGCCGTATATGGCTTTAATTTGGTCGTAATACCCTGTTTTAAAATAATTATGAGTTGGAATACTTAGCTGCCCCATTTCTGAATGATTTTTAGTTGCAGTGTTCCAAAGTTCGTCCAGCGTTTTGTTGCGACTGGCGATGTAGGCTTCATTTTTTCGGCTGGCAGGGTCCTTTTTGCTGTTGGATAATATTTGCTTTACCTTCTGCGCGAGCTATTTTTGGGCGATAGCTAAGTTGTTGAATTCCTCCATGTTGTTGGCTATTTTCTGGGAACTGGGTGGTTGGCAAATGTTGTCTTCTTCTCCGGATGCGTTTTTTCGTTAGTTGGAGACAGATCCGGCTCGAAGGACCATGAACAGAATTGCCTGAGAGGCTGATTCAGGATTCCGTTACTTTGCGTTAGTTCTATCCGTCAAGCACGTAAACAAGACTGTGTTTACGTTTTAAACCAATGTAGTCAATGGTACTTGAACGGACGACAGTAAAACCAAACTAACCCCTGGAGCACAGCCTCATGCCCCATAATTATTATAGCTTAGAAGGGGTAGCGAATGAATCAAACATTAAATGCAGATTTTTTTATTATAAAAATAAACTTGTATTTATATAAAACGAAAATGCTTAACGAAGTAACAATATCAAAGTTCATAATAGTGTAGTGTAATAGAATGCGTTTAAAGGTCCGAAGACCGCAATTCAGCATGATAAGCTTTTATATTTCCGCATGGGTTTGCAGACTGAAGCGTTGAACTTGGCTTTGTAGGTCGCTTATTAAGCGAAATGCCGAGTTGCATTTTCACTCAATGTTGGCGAAACAATATTCGTTTGTTAAGATTTCGTAACTGGGAACTGAATTTTGCCTGTTTTAATTCAAGATTAAAACAGATATAAATTAAGTATAAACTTGCGAAATTATGAAGTAAAACTGGAGGTTAAAACTGTTTGTTTATGAAATCAGAATTACATTTAGAACTTCTGACTGGTTTCGTAAATTTTGTTATTAAAATGTTCAGTTTGGGCGGTTGCGCGTGAAGGTTGTGTATTTGATACGCGCCTATCAGTGACCGTAAACCTTGCTAAAAACTCTGAGTAAGTGATAACTGTAAAAACTAATTTTTTATTTAAACTTGGTGACCAGATAACGGGTGTTCATAAACAGTCGTCATCCCAGTAGGCTTTGACTTCAGAAACGTATGTCTATTAAAATTGAGAAAAAATGCGCTATGACAGTACTCAATGACGTTTCATTATGTTGCACGAATTAATCAAAGACATAATATTTTGTTTTTCAAAGCAACTGGGACGACGACTGTTTATGAACACCCGTTATTTAGTATAATCAACGTAAATCTCAGCAAATAAAAAGGGTATTGGCCATGTGGCCAATATTCCCTGTCAACAATGTTCCAAGCCCAGCTCAATGTAAATCAAACTATGCAACCAGTAATTCAGCCTGGTATGCATCCAACCGCTTTAACTTCTAATGAGGCGGCTCTATTACAACAAATTCAAGATCTAAAAAATCAAAACCAATTAAAATCACAAAATGAAATTGCCTTATGGAATGAGCTACAAAGAACTTTATATATAAATAATGAACTAATGCAAAGACTAAAAGTTATGGAAGATTCAGTGACAGATCTAAAGGCTCAAGTAAAAAAACAAGCACAATCAACGGTTGATACGGAAATAGATAAGATAGAAGAGTATCATACTGATGAGGAAGAACTAATTCGAGAGACTGAGTGGATCACCCAAACTAAGAAAAGACGCCGAGTTAAATCAACGTCTCCACCTGGCGATAAACAAAACAGATATAAAGATGAACCTAAACGGGATTTCAATGAATTAAAAGCAAACATAAAACCTAAACCAATATATACCGCGGGAGTTGCGGACTGCAAGGCATTGACTAATCAAATTGCCGAAATAATCAAGGATGGTTTTACCTGCATGCAAATGACAGGTGACCAAGCAAAAATATCGGTCGATGACATCGATCGTTATAGGAAAGTAACAAATGCCTTAAACCAAGATTATGATTATAACTGGCACACATATAAACTAAAACAAGAAAAACCAATACGTATTGCAGTCAAAAATCTGCCGCCAAGTGTAACACCCCAAGAAATCGTCAACGATCTTCAATCGAGAGGCTATCTAGCAATTAATGCTGTAAACATTTTTAAACGCAAATGAAACGAAGACACAAATATAATTGAAAAAACTCCACTACCTCTGTTCATGGTCGACTTTGATAACAAAGAAGACATCAAAAGAATTTATCAAATTAGACATATCATGTTTATAGCTATTAAAATCGAAGCGTGGCGTAATCCAACGGGAAACCCACAATGCAGAAGATGCCAAGCCTATGGTCACACAAAAAATGGATGCCATCGTGAACCAAGATGCGTACGCTGTGCGGGTCGTCATCTATCAACAGAATGTAAAAAAGACAGAAAACTCCCACCAAAATGTGCTGGATGTGGTGGTGCCCACCCTGCAAATTATAAAGGATGCGAAATACTGTTAGAGCTCGCAAAAATTAAAGAAAAACTTAAAAATAGTCAGCCTAAACCTTGCACTAAAATATCGAAACCTCCAGAAGCAGACAATCTGCAATTAACTACTACTAATGAGGCTTCGGTAACCAAGAACAATACGTATGCTGTAACAGCTGCTACCACGTCTGCTGAAAGTAAAAATCACCAAACATTCTCTAGTATGTTGGAAAAAAAATCTTATTAGATTGGATAAATCCGAAAAAATCAATGAACAGCTTATCAAAACTAACGAGTTATTGCTTAAGCGTTTTCAACATTTAGAAATAAATCAGCAAGGAACAACTACAAAAGCTATCAGTTCGAGATAGTGGCTACTCTACGAATTGCTGCATATAATGCAAACGGACTGGCGCAAAGACGACACGAAATAGAAATATTTTTAAATCAACAGAAAATTGATGTTCTTCTTATATCAGAAACGCATTTTACTAAACGGTCTTATTTAGTAATAAAAGGTTATCAACTTTATCACGCGCAACACCCTCAAGGTGAAGGCCACTGGGGATCTGCTGTACTTGTAAAAATCGACATCCAGCATTACGAGGAGCGCAAAATAGAGAAAGAAAACATGCAAGTCACTTCAATAAAAGTTAAAGACAAAATAAGCGAGTTGACTGTTGCAGCCATATATTGTCCACCAAGCCAAAGAATAGACCAAACCGATTTCGAAGTACTGCTTCAAAGTTTAGGTAACCGATATGTGATTGGGGGCGATTTCAACGCTAAACACTTCAGATGGGGCTCTCGCTTAATTAACTCCAGGGGAAGACAATTAACGAAAGCTATTGACAAACTTAAATGCCAACCGTACTCCTAAGGAAGACCGACGTACTGGCCGACCAACATTAATAAAGTACCCGATCTTATAGATTTCTTTGTTACTAAAAACATATCCTACTTTTATGTCGACGTCGAAGGGAATGAAGACTTCGGTACAGACCATTCCCCTGTTATACTGGCGTTAAGTACAGCGTTAATTACAAAAGAACGCCAACCGGCACTAACGAGTCGCAATATGTTACGGTATTAATTCATCAGATCGACATAGGTCGTATTGATTGTTCAAAAACGGGTACAAACTACAGGGTTCGCCGGCTTTACTAAAAAGAACACAGATCTTAATGTGTTGGAGCAGATTTTGTTGCTCCGGTTACTCGCACTTAACTTAGTCGGGATGGCGTGGTTCGAAAGCTCAAAGAAAAACCGGCGGCACTTACCCTGATGGATTGCTTAACAGAAAAGGAAATGCCTGAGCGCCACTTGGTTCTGATTAGGGGTGGCTGACGTGTCTAGAACCAAGAACAATACACGTAGCCTATGTAAAAGTCCTCCAGGTACGTTGTTGAACACCTCCGCTTGTTTTTAACCAAGCCTCCTCCGAGTAGCCGGGTGACCTTGTCGTTAAATCACTTACCTTCAAGGCCACCGTCACTAAAGAATAACAAAAGAACACTGAATGGCCCAGGGCTTGGGGCTTGCTTATCAAAAAGGCGTACTTTCAGCTTTACATTGCAAATTACACTCGGCCTTTGCCACACTGGATTAATTAATGACCCAGAAGGGGTTCAGAACTCAACAAATAATCAAATTGACTTTAATGGGTTTATTATTTAAAGAATTAAAGTTTACACAAATCTTTACATTGATAATAATCACCCGGAGGTGAATTCAAGCTTAGTAAAAAGAAAAGGCACACCCTACATGAATATAAAAGGGTGTCCCACGCAAAGTTACCTTATGGTCTAAATATGTTGTTACACAACGGACAAAACGAAATAGATAACAGGGGTGAAGCCCCTGGTTAACAACAAACAAATCAAATCATGAGCTTAAGCTTTAAGTGAACGGGCGCAATATTTACGAACTCCCGGAAAACACATAACAAATATAGTCGCACCTTAATTAGGCACAAGAACACAATTGGTGTAATACATAGCTCCTACCTGGTAGCTGTAAGCACGTCGCTAGTTTCTGCTATAAACTCGTCCTCGGGGAAGCTTGGCAAGGCGTTGCGGAGGTACAGAAAGGGCTGGGGCCGGGCCTGATAGTTGTTTAGCGCAGAGCGGCGCCTAAAATGATGTGGGCCCCTCCTTGGGAAGAATCGGAGCGATAGAGTTGGTTTTATTCCAGGCTTCAGAATGGCACGACGCAATCGGACTTTGCAAATAATGCAACCAGGGCACTACAACAATGACACGCGGTGGGCCTCCCGTCGACTTCGATAAACTCAGCGTCGGTAATTCAAAAATGCAGTACGCAAAAGGTTTTTCCCCACAAAGGTACGGGAAACCGTTAATCACAAGCTTAAAGAGGTCGCCTTTAAATGGATCTGCAAATGGTGCAACTATCTTCCCCTGGGAAGTACATCAACTTAAGGAGACGACTCGGCTATTTGCCAACACTGAAATATCGATAACTCAATCGAACACCGCGCGCGTTCGTTCAAACACCCAACAAGGGTAAAATAATCGTCCAAAGGTCTAAGCTGAACTCAACTGCTTTAACAAAAAAACCCACTTGCGCAAATCAGCGCAACCCCCGGCTTCCGAAGGCCGGGGGGTGCAAAACTTTACACACTGACTTCTGTAAGTGTCGGATACTGATTGACATTTCAAATTGGGCTCTGCGTAAAGAACACGAGGGAAAAGAGTTTAGAACTCCGAAACCACTAATTTTAAATGCATCATTCCCTAAGGAGTTATCAATTTTTATTTCCTTTACACAAAGCTTGGTCATCAAGGAACGTTCTAGAAGGAATTTCTGGCTATACAGCGGATCCCAAAAATATTAAGTTACAAGGTCAATCCTGCCGAACTTTAAACGATAATTTATAAGATGGACATGAAGCTGTTATATTCTTAGAAGCTTAACTACGTCGAGCAGTATTTAAATAAGTTGAAGGTTGGGACTCAAAGCGATTTAAGCTGGGACGTAAACAAAGGATGCCTTATGTTCCCAATTCGAAGAAATATGATTTAGGCGGAAGTGACTGCAATAGATTACCTACGGCTTCGAGGAAATGCTTATTAGTGAGAATTCCAAGGACCGCGGGCATATCTGAGCTTGAACTGAATGAATTGGCTGCAGCATTTTAAAATTATAATACAGGGCCGTACCCGAAAATTTTAAATAGAATAATTTCAGCTTAAATGCACTAATAATACCCAATCGTGGAATTGATAACACGGATAGCTTAATGACGTCAAAATCACTTAACAAATACTGATTGGGATCTATTTCGTCTTAAAGTATTAAATGAAATAAACTGCTCAACTACAGGTCTAAAGAGTAGCTTCAGCACTGCGAAAACATTAAGTATTATAGTGCACCCAGAATGTGTAGTTCAAAACGTGACCACCGAACTTCTGTAGATGGCGCCAAGTGGACAAGCCGCCACTGTGCTACAATGCTTGGAAATTTTGCAAAGTGGAAAATCGGCACCTTTCGCCAAAACCAAATAGCGCATGAAGGTGCTCGGGACCTTAGCAACAACTTTGCCCCCTTTCAAAATTTCGATATCTGTAGCCGTTCGAAAGTTACAGGCGATCCAGACAGACAGACAGACAGACAGACAGACAGACAGACAGACAGACAGACGGACGGACTGACAAAACGTTCGCATAAGTACGCTGAAGCTACTAATAAAGGTAGATCGTTCGCTAAAAACTACTGAGGAATTAGACAAAGCAGTAAGCGACTGTAATAATACCATACAACAAGCTGCATGGGAAGCTACTCCATCGACTAATCTCAAACCTACTGGAGTTAACTATCCAAAAGAAGTTAGAGAACTGGTGACGTTAAAACGCAAAGCAAGGAGGAAATGGCATCAAACCCGACAACCTTCAGATAAAACTCAATTAAATCGACTTACTCAGCAACTCACACGCCTAATTGGAAAAATAAAGAATAAAACCTTATCTAATTACCTTGAAAATTTATCTGACTCTCAAGAAAAAGAGTATAGCTTATGGAAAACAACGAAAAAGTTCCAACGGCCACACATGCAAATCTCAGCGATTAAAAACGGACTGGGTGCCTGGATGCGTAGCGATAAAGAAAAGGCGGAAGCCTTTGCTGCCCATTTAGAAGCAGTATTCCAACCTAACGCTTCGAATGACCAAACAGATGAATTGGAGAGCAACAATAATGACCAATCTCCTACGAGGCCTATAACAATTAGTGAGATAACTAAAGAAATCAAATCTAATTTGAACCCAAAAAAGGCTCCAGGATTTGAACTCATAACCGTCCGTCTACTTCAAGAACTTCCTGCAAAAGCAATATTAGTCTTAACTCATATATTTAATGCGGCATTAAGATTAAAATATTACCCGCAACTTTGGAAAATAGCCCAAATTATTTTAATTCCAAAACCAGGCAAGTCGCCAACAGAGTTGGCCTCATACCGACCAATTAGCTTATTACCGATGATCTCCAAACTATTCGAAAGATTGCTGCTGAAACGAATATATCCATCAATAGAAAATGTAATTCCGAACCACCAGTTCGGGTTTCGTAGTAATCATTCTACTATTGACCAAGTTCACAGGGTCACAGATGTTATAGAAAAATTTCTAGAAGATAGAAAATACTGCGCAGCCGTTTTTCTCGATGTGTCTCAAGCCTTCGACCGCGTATGGCATACAGGGCTAATTAACAAACTAAACATGTTACTACCAAAAAACCTGTGCGAACTACTCAAATCATACCTTTCTGATCGGTACTTCAGAGTTAAACAAGGTGATGCTTTTTCAAGTTTACATCCAATTACAGCTGGAGTGCCACAGGGCAGTGTTTTGGGCCCAGTTCTGTATTTAATATTCACCTGTGACTTACCGACAGACGAAAAAACAGTAACAGCGACGTTTGCTGACGACACTGCCGTGTTGTCTGTCAACGATAATCTAACACAGGCTACGCAACATCTCCAAATCAGTCTCGACAAAATTCACAGCTGGTGTAGAAAATGGCGAATACACTTAAACCAAAATAAATCTGTATACATAGTGTTCACCAATAAAAAGCATGAGTATCATCCTGTAACTATAAACAACTCAGTGATACCAAATAAAAATACGGCAAAATACCTTGGTATGAATCTAGATGCACGCCTAACATGGAAGGAACATTGTAAAATAAAAAAAGAGCAGTTGAATATAAAAATCAGAGAGATGTACTGGTTATTAGGTCGATATTCTCAGGTAACCCTTTACAACAAGGTTCTAATTTATAAACAGATTTTGAAGCCGATTTGGACTTATGGCATCCAAATATGGGGGTGCGCCAAACAGTGCAATATCGAGATTATTCAGAGATGCCAGAATAAAGTACTTCGTCTAATAGTTAATGCTAACTTGTATGAGCGAAACCAAGATATACATCGAGACTTGGATATTCCCACGGTCGCTGAGGAGGCAAGGCGGTTTGCCAGGAATCACGAAAATCGACTCCACCATCACGTCAATTCTGAAGCTTTGCAGTTGCTGGATTTCGCCAACCACACAAGACGTTTAAAAAGAAAGAAACCTCAAGATCTTGTGTAATACTTAAAATGGGTTCTTAAAGTGTATGTATGTGCTTGCATGTAAATACCTTGTGAACCAGGTTAGAATTTTCGGGACTCATCCACTGGGCTGTGTTCTCACAAACGTTTACTAGAAATATAGTGTAGCTACTAGATATTCTACTGTGAATAGTTGTAGTCTTTCGCCTTCGGGCGGTTTTTAATTAAAAAAAAAATTAAATTAAAATTTATGTGTGTTTAAACCAAGTTTAAACAGATTATCACATACGCAAAGAATATACATAACAAAACGAATAACCAAATAATTTACAGAAAATACATGATTGTAATTTTATAAAGTGTAAATGACGGCCTCTTGTTTACCAAATTTTATTTGCTTTGTGGATTTTATAAGCGTATTCCTTTATTTGTTAAAAATAGTAAACGGTTAGCTCACTGATATATGCGCGTCACGAGCAAATTACGCGAAGGGCTTGTTCTTAATGCGATAAGAATTGTCAAATTTATAAATGCATCTTGTTTCGTTGAGGCGTTGTCGACGACTGTGCCTGCAAATTATTTTAGTTTATATTTTCTTGGAATGCAATTTTTTTCAGTCAGGTTTTTCTTTATACTTTGATGTATCGCTTCCACGTGCTCTTATCTAATCAGATTAGTTTGCTTCTACGACTCTTTGTACTATTTAGGCCCTGAACACACGGGATTCCGTTTCCCAGATTCGGTATGCGGGATACAGAATCTGAGTCTGTTCAGACACGGCGACTGAATCTCAGACGCGGGCCTTCAGTCACTTGCAGTGCCGTGCTGTTATGGACCTAGCATTGCTGTTCTTTGTTTCTGTCGAATTAGTCTAGAAGTGCTGTATTTAAAGTCAGGGATTGGGCTCTACTAAGCTAATAAATTTTTCATTGTCAAATAATGTACATTCTATGATCGTTGTATAGTAAGGAATGCCTTGCTTATTCGATTTAAATAGAAGTTGAAGAAAATCTGCTACGCCTATGACATGATATCATATGTTCTGGCTGGCAAAAGTAGGCGAGTCCAGGCCGTGGTACACGTGGACTCATATCCTCTATATGCTCCAATGGTAAATCGGTATCCGAGATACAGAATGTGTCGCCGGCGGCCGAAATGGAGAGATAAGGAAAATCGGCCGCCGGCGACACATTCTGTATCTCGGATACCGATTTACCATTGGAGCATATAGAGGATATGAGTCCACGTGTACCACGGCCTGGACTCGCCTACTTTTGCCAGCCAGAACATATGATATCATGTCATAGGCGTAGCAGATTTTCTTCAACTTCTATTTAAATCGAATAAGCAAGGCGTTCCTTACTATACAACGATCATAGAGCGTACATTATTTGACAATGAAAAATTTATTAGCTTAGTAGAGCCCAATCCCTGACTTTAAATACAGCACTTCTAGACTAATTCCACAGAAACAAAGAACAGCAATGCTAGGTCCATAACAGCACGGCACTGCAAGTGACTGAAGGCCCGCGTCTGAGATTCAGTCGCCGTGTCTGAACAGACTCAGATTCTGTATCCCGCATTCCTAATCTGGGATACGGAATCCCGTGTGTTCAGGGCCTTAAACATTGAACCTTTTATAATAATTTATATTACTAATCTGAATTCTGGGTCACTTGTGTAACAATAATAGTTCGAAGATAAACAATTAATGTGATTTCCGAATTTGTTTGCAATATAATGAAGTCGGTGTTACTTACATGTTACTCGTACTTTGAATTTGCGTAATTGAACTCAATTTAATTGCAATTAATATGTTTTGTGTTAAAACGCAATTATTACACGAAATTCAAATCAGGATCTTTGCAAATGGTTAATTTTTTATTATTAGCATTTGTGTTAAATTGCATTATATTTGTATAGTTAATGTTGTTTGAAATTTATATTGGTACCCTTGCAAACTTCTGTTTGCCAACGGTTATCTTTTGCATTTGCAATTTATTTACAATTGGTTATTTTCCTAAACCTATGGTTATTATCACGTGTTGTTTTTATTAACTTTGTGAAAGAGATCTTGAAACGTAAGTTACTTGCGTTTGGATTCTTGGAACCAGTACCGTCTGCCTCCTACAGCGCTTCAGATTTTATTAGAATATTGGTTCAGTTTTTTATCATCGCTGAATCGTTATCCAACTCACTCTGAGCTGGCTGAAGCTCTTCTTCTTAAAGTCCTACTAATTGAATCACCACATTACCAGCGAAGTAAAACTGACAATTTATATTTTATGGGATGCTACGTTTCATTTGCGCCGCCGTTCAATTCCGCATTCTATGGTGTTTAGTCCGCTCTGTGGCGCATCTGTTCGCGCGATAGTTCGGTGAGCGCGCTTACTTGGGTGACCTGGGCACACGTTTTTATTTTTGAGCTTTTTTCCGCTCTCGCCCAGCAAACCGACTCCATGGTGGTTTAGCGTGAAGAGCTTCGGTGGGATTTTGTGAGGCTGCTGTTGGTTTCTTTTGATTGTGAAATGTAAGCCTACACTTTTGAGTGGTTCCGATGTCCCCGAGCTCACGTTGAGGCAGTTTACTTCTTACACCTTCGGCGGATTTTGTCGACCACGTGGCGTCACACATTGCCTGGAATTTTTCCAGGTGAATATTATTAGTTCGCTCAAGACTCCAGTTACTTCTGGTGTGTTATCGTTGGACCTTGGTTTTCCCGCTTTACAGCAACTAGTTCTGGAGAGACAAGCACTTAGTGCTGGAGATCTGATCTGAGGCATTGCTGCAGCTGTTTATTTATTGCTTCCACAGTCATCGCTTTATGCGATTTCGAGCCGGTGTATGTTGGACCTTCGGAGCCGCTTTTCCCCTTGATTCACGCGCCACTTAGAGCGCAAGAAAAGACCCGATACGGAGGATATTCTCCTGGTTTAACATTTGGCCTTGCCGTCGTGGTGCGAACCGCTTTGAGCCACTAGCTTCCGGCTGCACGAATTTGAGAACAAACGCTCAGGAATCGCGCTTTACGTTTCCTCCGAAACCAAGCACGAAACATCTGCTGTTAGAGCTGCCTGCTTATCAGCCTGTTTTAATGTGTGGAATTTTATTATTGCTAAATTGTATATAAAACTGTGAGTATTACATTTGTGTAATTTGCTAGTCGTTGCTAGTTCTGATTTTTTTGTGATTGTGATATATGTATATTTTTGTGCTGTGATATTTTTCTGAAATTACATTATCACTATGTTAGCTATGAAGGTTTGAATTTAGTTACGGTTACCTATCTTGTTGAAGCTCTCTTTCAGGAACTGTGTTTGTGTATGAGTTATTGCGTTCACAAATTCTCGTTGGAACGCCTGGGTGCACTCGCCGTTATTTGAAAAATTTGTTGGCTCTGGGCACTTAAATCTTTGTTTTGTTCTACCGAGTAATCTCTTAAAGACTTGCACGCCGTCTACGGCTGAGCTGGCGGCCGAATCAAATTGTATTTATTTACTTCTTCTTCTTCTCTTCTTTAGGTCGAAACCTGTTTTTCTTCGCGCATTCATTCCTTATGGTGCGTGAGTTGATGTGGAAACCCAGCTTTCTATCCATATCGTCGTCTGCTCTTTGGACGTGCTCATTCCATTTTCTTCTTCTTTCTCTAACGAATCTTCTACATCTCCGATTCCACATTCTTCTTTATAACACTGTTTCTAATTCTATCCCTCCTTGTTTTCTCCACTAACCTTCTTAAGGTGTTCATTTCAGTTGTCCGCATCAGTTGCTTAGTTCTGCTTGTGTCGGCTCTGGTTTCCGCTGCATAGGTCATAGGTATTTATTTACGATTATAGTATTATAGTATTATTTAATACAAGTGCATAGTACTGTTTCATCTGCCTAATTTGTACAAATCTTAAAGTGGTTATATTTATTAGCTCGCGTAACTCGAACACTAAAAGTTAAATGAAAAACTGTGAAAATACACAGTACGAATAGTAAAATTCTAAAAATTGCTTGTAGTTTAATTCAATCCGTCTTCCCAAATTTATGAACGTGTTTCTAACGGAATCAGTTCAAAAACTAAATATATGTAAGAAATTCACCTGGTCTACAGTAGCTAAAAAATAGTTTCCTAAAACGATACTAAATCATGACTAGTATTTGAGCCTAAAAACGTAACACGTGGCTGAAAAAGGTTGGGAACCTTCCCTGTAATTCATTGAGGATTTTTTTCTGTGTTCAACATCAACAATATGCGTATCTGTAAGTTGTCGAAATTTTCCAACCGATAATGCGCGAAAGATATATGTATATGTAGTAGGCATATATGTAATACTCCTATATTGCTAGTATGGTCTGGGAACGGGCGAAACTTTACGGCGCCGACATATAGTGCGTCCGTCTCTTTCTGAGCACTACGCGTCTGGTGCGCATACTTGAGAATTCGAATTGCACGTGTTCACGGACGACGCTTGCGCGCAATGCACCAAGTGCGTAGAAAGAGATGGTTATCAGTTTCACTTACGCTGTGACCTCTCACTTACAGGCGCTAGCAATATGGAGTATTACATATATGGTAGTAGTATGCAGTTAGCCTTGGATTTGGCAGGTTCACTTTTCTCCGAAGACGTTCGGCTACTAACTGTATACAAAATATTCAGGAAAATTTGCCACGCGAGCTGGATTATACATATTATACTGAGATCAGTATTTTAATTTATTAACAATATGATAATCGCTTGCTTCGTGTTCGTTTTTGTGAGTTGTGTAAAAATTAGTGAATGCAAGAAGTTGCAGGAGGGTATGTAAACATATGAAAACAGTTTACGAAACACGATTTACACAATTTTCTATCAGTTTAGGTACTTAAATTTAATTTGTAGAATCATATCACTCGAATTGGTTCTCTTCCGGTGTGCACTTAATTTTTTTAAATTTCTCTGATCACTCTCTTAGTATCTTTTCAAATTTCAAAATAATTCCGACATGGAAAGAACGATCGCGGAATGTATAGTTATCTAAAAAACTTCGTTGACCTGTGAGCCGCTTCATTCCAGCAAAACGTTTTAATTGTAACACGAATTTGCAGCTTCGGGCAGACAAATAGTTTAATCGTTTATAAATGTTTATTCCGTAATCAATTTATACTACTTATAGTTAATCTATTACAGCCAACTTGTCAAAACGTTTTTGGAAAATATCGAATGAAAGGAGGGATTAATAAGTATACAGGTTGGTTGTAAACAGAATTTATTGCACTTCCCATAGTGGGCGATACCGCCTCCTTGCGGACTCTGGAACGATTCAGGGGGGCGATATTAGCCTCAGGTGCAATTGGGGGGCATTGAATAAAAATATGGGGCAGTAAAAGAATGAAAAAAGAGAAGATAAAAAAACTCAAAAACCTGTCGTGCATGTTTCATCTGTTAAGTAAACTTGTGCAACATATACACTCGTAATGGTTAGGTGGTGCGGTCACAAATCTGTTAACTGAGAAAAGGAACCGACTGCAAATAACTAATCGTGGTAATTTAAGAATGCTGCTGACCACCAGGTTCATCCCCATTAAAATTATTTTAATATTATTAATTTTTGCATGATATTTATTTTAATATTTTTCTTCGTTATCTTAATTTGCTGTGTATAATGCGAATGTTACTGTGGCCTAGTTCAATAAATACTTTTAGAATTCTAAGCTTCAACGTGTCTTAGTTGCAACAATATGTTTCGCGAGAAGCCCCAGTTTTCGAGTTATTCAAGAAAAACGTGAACAAATTACCTTTTTTCTATAGCACATGTTAAAGTGTGCTTTTATCAACTCAAAACAAAAGGTCAAGTTTTACTTTAACAGCAAGGGTAGATAAAGTAGCACTTTAACATCAAGGATAGATAAAGTAATTTAATTTTCTAACTTTTGTTTAAATTAAATAAGACAGCTTCGTATTATCGTAGCAACCCAATCTAGCTACTGACATTTTAAAATGTCATCATTTTCTTTTGAAATTGTGAAATTTCTTGCTATAGAAAAAAATATTGTATTATACACGACGATAAAGTTATTTCTATCCACTCTTGAATCATTAACGTCTCGACTTCGTCTCGACGTTAAACGATTCACTCGTGATAAAATTTAACTTTATCGTCTTGTATAATAAATTACTATTAAACGCTCAAATCCGAAAGGTGCTATTTTTTTGGAATTTAAGTAAGATTTCAATGAAATTTTTTAGAGTGTGTTATTTTTAGCTAACTGAACAATTTAAAGGCCAGAAAAACCTTATTTTTTAACTTTAGCTAAAATTTAATCTTTGAATTTTTGGATATTTTGCAAACTTTCACATATCAAGACTAAATATTAAAATTCAAATTTTCTTATATGAAGACTAAAGATTTATAATTGGAAAAAATGGTATAAAATGTTAATTCAGATTTTTTATTATTTACCGAAAAGTAGTATATGTTAGCAAATTCTCCTCATGTAGACAACTGTAAAAGAACATTTACAGGATTATTGTAACAGTAATTCATTAACAGGGCTATATTAGAGGTTCTAGGAGCCATTTAAATATATATTAATTAGAATTGAAAAATATTTTACCTAAAAAGCACATAGTTGCATAGTTATTATTTTGGTCAGAAATTGAGATAAGTATGACGGCAAGCTTATAGGTCGATAACTTTCCACGTTTGTATTATCGCCTATTTTAAATAGTAGAATAACTTCTACATTTTGCCATAAATCCGGAATATTTTCCTCACTTAAGCATCTATTGAGCAGCACTTTTAAGGCTTCCTATATAATATCTCCTCTCATTTTTAGCACCTCACATGTCACCCTATCTTTCCCCGGAACTTTTTCTATTCTTCATATGTTTTAGGGCTGCACGTATTTCCAATTTTGTTATTTCCGAGATATCTTTCGAGCCACATTAGAGGAGGTATATAGTTGGGTATAGAAGTTTGAATGAGTGCTACAATGTCCGTACCGTCTGACAGAGTAATTCCGTGATGGTTTTTCTACTCATCAGTTGCTAAGAATCACCAACTTCATATCAAATGAATTCGTAACCAAACAGCACCCTTTAATCGCATTCTTTGACGTAGCCCAGGCCTTCGACAAAGTCTGACCAGATGGCCTGATTTACAAGCTACTTTAGTTGAATCTATCCAATTATATCATCCGATTGATTGTTTCATTTCTTGATAAAAGATTTTTTTTGGTTTTGCAAAGCCTGGTAGTCGATAAAATTTAGCCTGTTTTGAGAAGTAACTTACGCAACGGAAAAATTCGGGCGATGATGCGCAGCTCTGGTCCGATAAAAATCGAGTTTCGGGGACCGTGGGTAACTCAATTAATGATAACGAAAGGAAACTCCAAGGGTTTAAGCAGTGCAGAGGTTTTAGTTATTCGTAAATAACCGAAGCGTCTTCACGACTGTAGAATTACTCTGAAGGCTATGACACCACAAAAATATAAACTGAAAATTGATTATTTATTTTTACGTTTGCTATTGTAATATTGCAAGTTTTGGAAATAAGCCTTAATCAGTAGTTGTTATCTTATTACAGGAAAAAACGATAATTACCCCTAACGATATTTATAACAATAGGCAACTGCTGTCCGGTGCAGCACCCGGTAATAACACGACTTAATTTGATTTAAAACTCAATCAGGTTAGCGACAGCAGTCAGGTTATCTACAGTGGTGAGATAACATTAGTAATAACAATGTTTACACAATCCTGACCCACAAAATTAACCAGCCCTGCAATAATGATTTGCTCACGCTAGATGCAGTCGGTAATGGGTTGGATTCAACAACGATGCAATTGTGGGTGTTTAAAATAATTGATGTCCGAAAGGGGACACGGATGTCGCACCTGTTCAACTGGTAAATCGCCCAAAATACGAAATGAATCCGACCAGCTCATTTAAGAGGTATGCTTCGTAATTCTCTACAGTCAGAGACTTGCCGTGGCGCTAATATCCTCTGCAATACCCGTTAAATCTGTGTTTTTTATTGTAAACCTCTACCCGCGAATTGCTTTACAGAACCAGAGAGAATGCAAGAAAACACACGGAAATAATTTAAGCGGTTTACAATGAAACTAGCGATTATAATTTTACAACAAAATTAACGGTAACAGTTTTCTTAGTGACGTCACTACGTAGTCAAACTCGGAAGATAAGTATTTCTACCTGCAACTGTCAGTTAAATTATTTATAGTTTTCAGTAGACAGATGCCCTGAAAAGAGTCTTACAATTTAGCTAAAATAGAACACCTGATTCGTTCTTAACACGTCTGACTTCACAGCTTGCTGTGTGTACGCAATGACATAAAGTCCATGAAAAGGTTCGCTTCACAATGATTTAATGCATTAATTTTCTATCTACGTACTGTTGTTACATGGAACTAATATACAAGTTCTACTTGATTAGCAGTTCCCAAGGCTTCGAAACTAGATAACGGTGTCCGTGATTGGTAGGTAATCTTGCTTAACACTTGAGGGGGATGAAACTGACCCCTTGGGAAAAGCGTTCATCTCGTATTCAAGAGGTGGTTGGATGGTGATGAAATATCTAATACGGAATTCGAGGAAATTCAATATCCACTCAGTGGGAAAAAAGCAAAGCACCCAATATTTTAAAAATACGATGAGGCATCTCAAACGTAATATCTGGTATTAATCGTAATTGGGATAACACCCAAATGCGCTTGCTCCGACTATTCGCAATTCTTCCACGGCTGTCACAGAAATTCAAAATGTCCTAACAATCGTTGGGATTTTTCTATCTAAGATCCAAGAAGATTTTCAAAGAAAAGTGTAAGGGCTTTTGAATGCAAGTTGTCGCAGAGAAATTAGAGATTGTATCGACCGTAGATGTACCTAACTGAGCTTACTTCAGGTTACAAATCGTTGCGAGGTTCATGTACCACACTGTAGAAACTTGCCATAATTCACTCAGATTGTGCCTCATAACCTTAATTAATGGCTTTGTGTTTTCCAGAATATTATTGGAGAGATTATAAAGGTGAAATTCCAGCGATGCTGTATCTGCAGGAAAAGATGAACGTGGAGAAATCACTTATAGTGGCCAGGCTTTGCACCCTGGAGGACATTTAATGCCTGGAGTAATAAAAAAAGGAAGTGGCAAGATTTTTTATGAATGGGGTCACAGCTTTCAGGAAACTCAAGAAAATGTGAAGGTAGGTATGTTCAAACACGTCGAGTACGATTTTCATTCTTTTGCGTGGCATTTTGGAAAGCCCTGGTGAGTACATTGCATTGTCGTGGTAATGTTCATAGCAAAACTTTTTTCTTATTCCACCCAATTGCGCTGCATCTAAATTATTAATAAAATAATTGAAACAGCGTTTTCTTTTGAAATTAGCTGCTTTTTTCATGTTTGATCAATATCAACTTCATCGAAGTTGAAAATTGATTTGTTATCTAAAGTTGAAATAGTAATCTAAATAAACACATTAAAAAAAAATCGGGTGTAATACACGCAAACAACTTCCTTTTACAGTGATCCTATAATTAGGCAAAAATTTGTTTTTTAATTTTTAAGCATTTGTCAAGATTTTTAAAAAATTACAAATTCTACAGAAACCGGGTGTTTTATTTAAACTAGGAGTTAATAAAAAAATGAAAAAAAAAACTAAAAGAAACCCATTTTAGAGGTATTCAACTGGAAAATTACCTATCCCACATCAATAGGTCCCGGGTGGTGTAGCTTGAACAAGCGTCCACGTCCAATCAGTAGAGTTAAGCAACGCTCTTTCTGGTCAGAACTTGGATGGGAGTTTCACGGCTGCTTCTACCGGCGCCTCGTGGTAGGGCTGCCACGGAAATAGTTGGTTCCGGATGTCATAATAACATCATGACAGTGGTTAGTGGGGTTGGAAGTCCCCATAAATGTACAGCGACGCCTATAATTGGCCTAACGGCTTTTGGCTGCTTATGAAATAAATAAAAATACACATTAAAAATGTAATAAAAATGTAAAGTTTGAAAAATAATCGAAAAAACTTAAAAATCACAAGTAAACCCCATACTTCCGGTTATGCAATTTTTTTCAAAAGCTTGCTGTCGCATCTAGATAGTACACGAAACGTATATATGAAGTTTCAACGCCATGCCTCTTTTCTATTTTGAGATATTCTGTTCACACACAGACACACAGACAGACAGACACACAGACTGACAGACAGACCAATGAAGAAAAACTTGTTTTTTTGGATTGAGTAGACTCTGAAACGTGAACATCTGTTGGAAACTCAATTTCGAATTTTTGGGGTGAATCTAATACTTCCTTTATCGTAAAAGGAAGTAAAATCATACTGATAATATTACTAATTTTTTAAATTCCTTCGGAGCTATTTTCTGAAGTTTATAATGTATATTTTGTGTTGCCAGAGTTGCACCAACATTTATTTTTATTACACACTAAGCTTCCTCTGCCGATTGTGCGTCTTTTTATTTCTATACCTTCTACAACATGCTTGCACAAGAATAATTCAATACAGATTCAATTTAAGTATTCGTTTCAATGTTACGCCACTACAAGCTGGTTTAGTTTTCTTATCGAAGCAAATACGTTTTTTTTAATTACAACTTTATTTCTAAAAGCACGAAAACGGAGATTACAAACGTCTTACAAACAGTAAGAAAAGCGAATGCAGAACTGAATTCAAAGCTGAAACTCTAACCTAATCATAAGTTGCATGTTCAAAAGCCTACTGTTCAACAGATGTTTGCTTATAGTAATGGAGTAAGATATTTTATAGCTATTAACATATCTAGGAATGTTATGAGTATCATAACTGCCGCAAATTTTAAGACATCTGGGGCTGTTATAATTCAAAACATTCGTGGTATTTTCAATAGTTTATCGGTTGCAGTATCGTAATGGTTGCCATATACGGTAAAGGAATATTACCGAGAGATACGGTTATTTTAGCATAGTTATGGTTGCCATGTACGGTAAAAGACTATTACCGTGCAGACACACTTATGACTTTATTTACTAGCCTACTTTTATATATGTAAACAAAGGCTTACTTAAAATCCTGAAACCGATTATAGTATATTATGATACGAGTTTTTTAAGAAGCATTTTGTAGCACGCACGGGTTTAGTGTACGACGAGCGAAGCGAAGAGTGCCCTAAAGGAGTAAGTACGACAAAATGCCTCTTATAAACGATGTATCATACAGTATTTTATCTATTTTACCACTTTTTAAAAAGAAAATAACATTTCAAAATCTAGGGAATTTCGCAGCAGTTGGCAACATTTGTGCGGTGCAATAAAGGCGGCTATTGCTAGTTCGATATGTATACGGAGCGTAATACCTGCGGCTGCCAACGTTAAAAAAATTAATCACTCTGTTTTTAGTATTTTTATTGTGGCATCGCTTTTTGTTTATTACGATACGCAAACGAATATCGCAACAGCCTCAGTACGAACGCAAAGTAGTTATAGATATTAACGATACAAGTTTGATTATGAGCATCTTAACGAAACGAGTTTGATTGCCAAAACGAGGCGGTGAGCTGAGTTTTGCGGCAATCAAACGAGTTTCGTTGTGTGCCATAAGCAAACGTGTATGATTCAATATTTTATCTTTATCAATAAACTCTGGTTCACTGTATAAAAAGAGTGCGGTAATATTCATTACCGCACTGAGTGCGGTAATATCTGTCCATTACCGCACTGAGTGCGGTAATATCTATTACCGCACTGAGTGCGGTAATGAAGCTCTTAACGATACTAAAATTAATTTGGTTAAGACGCTATAACAACACGGATGAAGATAAAATATATTAATGTGCAAAGCTTGCATAAACTTACAGTGTGTCACATTGGCCCATATGGCGGGTGACCCTTTTCACTGGTATTATGCCTCCCGTAATAAAATATATCTAACGGAAACCCTCCATAATATTTATAAAACTAAATATAAAAACATTGAGTTAATCAACATTTAAAAAATCTGATTAAATAATTACTGTTTTTGTAGATATTCTGCTCTCCACATCCAGAACGATACAAATGGCTTCATGTGCACAAGAAGAATTCGATTTTTAATTTAAACGGCACTGAACTGATTATTGCCGGACAGGACTCGGCTGGCCCATATTGCATCGCCAGAAAAGATACAGGCTCTGAACTCGCAGTAGGAAAAGCTCTTTTAGCAGGTACTGAATTTGATCGTATGTGGTACGCTATAGGAGGCGATAAACCTAAGTTTGAAGTAATATATGACCATTATGAGGTTTTGGTTTTTGACCCTAACGCAGTTAGTGCAGAACGTCACTGTACGGCGAAAACAGTGAATATAAATTTCTATTGCTAACGATTTATCATCATTTGAGGAATTCTAAAAAGTTATCACAATTTTAAGTTTACTAAATTATACCATATTCGAAAACAGTTAAAGGTGTTAACTTGGGGAACAGTCACTTTGTGGATGTTTGATCTTCGCCAACACATTAAATCTACCATTTGTCAAAGTTGCTCTATGGCTACCAAGTTAAAAAAATTTATCGCCCTTTTCCCTAAAATTTATTTCATTGTTTTTGAGATAGGATAATGTGCATAGTAGATAAGTTCCAGTAAATCGATGTTATACTCTTCTAAATTCATAAGTTAATGATCTATAATAAATATGGAATTAAAATAATGTTCTTGAATAATAATTAACTATAGATTGCAACTGTATTTTTTACTGGAATGATGTGGAATGTAATGATTATAATATATACGAGAAAATATGAACATTGTTTACATTTTTCCAACTATGCAGACAGAATTGTTAATATCGTGGTAAATGGAGATAAATTCATAGCGATCTGTGACTGTCAGGCTGACGACCTACTTCTCATACCGTCTATTATTTGATAGGTGTATTACAGTATTGGACGTCCTTTTATATTGTTCCTTTGACTGTACTTTAGACTATGGTCGTATCTATCTTGTTTCTCTAAGATTACGTCCTGTCATTTGCTTTTTCCACATTTTATTATTGTCCAGAGTTGAGCTTTCTGCACATTTGTTTAACAGAATCTGGGAACAGGCATGATCGGTGAAGACAATGTCATCTCACAGCACGACCTCAGGGTAGTGCAACGAACTGAAAAAACTGAAATCTAAGGAAAACTGTTCAGTAAGGCAAAGAACAGTTGATTGGGAAGAGACAGGTAGAGGGTGCGGGCTCCCAATTCAACTCCTAGAGAGGAAGAATGGAAGCTGGCGAAGAAGTAACCTAGCCGATCAAAACCTTTCAAATCGCTAGAGCTGGATGAAATCTTCCCAGCTTTCCTACAGTGAGGTTTGAAGGGATGTGTTACCTATACATTTCTAACAGCTGGAGGTAATAAAGGTAGTCTTCATACCTAACCCAGGGCAAAGAGTATTCCCTCATTAAGTCTTATCGTTCTATTAGCATAATATTCTTCTGAAATCGTCGAAAAAAGTGTATGACAAAGAACGAAGGGACAAGATTAACAATCTACTCCATACCAGCCAACACGTCTATATCCCAGGGGGATTCACTCAAACCGCTCTACATTTTGTAGTGGCAAAAATAGAAAAATCGTTAGGCAATAATGTGTCTACCCTAAATGTTTCATATATATATATATAGAGCGCTTTTGATAAAACGACCTTTAACAGTATAGGAGTACCTCTCATTGAACGTGCGGTAAGCAAAACACTTAGATAGTGGTTTATATGATTTCTGTAATACAGGCTATACAGATTAGTGTAAGAGGCACCATGGTTAGGGGAACGGCAAGTAGGTGCTGTCCTCATTGCAGCGCTTTATCACCATTACTGTGAAACTTAGTAGTGAACAGTCTTTTCCGTCGACTTAATGCAGCTAGCTTCTACACTATAGGTTACTCAAGTGGCTTAACCATCCTGTTCAGCGGCAAGTATGAACCAGTACTATCCAACTTAATGCAAAGGCACTTTGACTAACTGAACAATGGTGCACGTAATACTCCTCGTCGATAGACCCGGCTAAAACTAAGATAGTTCTGTTCCTCAGGGCACGACCTTTCCAAGTACCCTTGACCTTTTCAAACAAAGTCAAATAGCTGGGTGTTGTATTTGACCAAAGGCTGAATTGGGAAAAGCGCAAAGAGCTGAAGAAGCTGAAATACGTCTTAAGCAAACTGTTCAGTGAGGTATAGAAGAAAAAATAACACCTGACTAGAAAGTGAATACACTACTAGCGGCTATATGAGAAAGACGTAAGTAGAAAGCAGATATACTCATACAAGTCTTTTTGTAACACAACTAAGACTACCAAGGACTCTATCCAACTGCAAAAGATCTTGTCAAATAATTCACATCAACAACCAGTTTGTCGCAGAGGTGAGGATGGGGCAGTGGGGACCAACATTAAAGAGTCAGTAGAATCACAGAATAAACAAATTCATTATAAAGGCGCGGCCACACGTCGTCGGAAGGATGATCCTGGTTGCTGGGGCCGGCCGGTGGTGGTGTGGACGGCGACGTATTACTCTCTTTTTCGCTGCTGCCTTCTTGGAGGACGCCGCCTTGGCGGGGGCCTTCGTCTTCAAGGATTTCGGAGCTTTAGGCTGATTTGTGGGCACTTTGGTCGTTTTCTTCGCTTTCGAGGGGGACTTGGGCTTGGCGGCCTTCTTCTCGGCGGCGGCGGCGGACATGGAAGCGGCGGCCGCCTTCTTACCTTTAGGTTTCAGGTTTGCGACGGCGGCTTTCTTAGCGGCCGTCGAGCTCTTCGGCCTGCCGGAGTTCGACTTCCTGCCCGCCGTTTTCTTGGACGTCGCGGCGGAGCTCCTGTCGGACTGCTTGGCGGAACCGCTTCTGTCGGCGCCTCAACTCAGCTTAAAAGAACCCGAAGCGCCCTTACCTTTGGTTTGGACGAAGGCTCCCAACTCGACCTCCGATTTCAGGCACTTCTTGATAAACGGCGACAGCTTTCCGGCGTCCCCCTTATAGTTGGTGGCGACGTACTTTTTGATCGCCTGAAGTGACGAGCCGGTTCTCTCCTTGAGACTCTTTATGGCATTGTTGCCCAGCTCGGTGGTGCGAGGGTGGTTGGCATAGCGGGGGCCCCTCCATTATTGGCGCCCTTCTTCGCGGATTTCATCGACAAAGCGGGAATGAAGGCCGCTGACGAACCTCACTTTGTGGCAGAATGCCAATGAATTGGTTTATTCTGTGGGTGAATGATCTTATGCTGGCCCTTTTCACATAAGTAGACTGATCGGGCGACCAATTCAACTCCTAGCGAGGAAGCATAGGAGCTAGAGAAAAAGTATTATAGGCGATCAAAACCTTTCAAATCGCCAGAGCTGGATGAAATCTTCCCAGCTCTTCTACAGTGAGGTTTTATTACACAACTGGTACCTGTCCATCGGCTTAGCCTGCAGTGATGGTGGCTCCTCCGCTGTGTCTATGACTGGCTTGCACCTGGACACACATGACATAAATCGGAAAACTACGTAGACCCTCTGGGGTGCGCTTATGAAGAGCGAATAGCGTGTCGGGTCACCTTGACCATCACGCGCTCAGCGACGAAATCATTGTTTGGGAAAGTTTCAGAAATCAAATCCTACGTTCAAATAACTGCGGAAAAATTGGTTATGACTAACTCACATATAGTCTGACTTCCTACAAGGATTCGCGACGGGTTTCTGCATCACATACCCAGTCCAGCGTGTACCACCACTTGACTATCCCGCTCACATTGCCGACTCCACGCCAACGTTCGGGAAAAACACGGAATTAACTGGAAAAGTCACCATCAAGAAAAACACGGTACTCAATCGGCACAAAGAAGCGGTAGCCGCATTAACCAACGGGCGCCGTGCCCATCGAGCAGGCGGTGCCAAGCGCCAAAAGCGCTCGCAGAAGCGTGCTTATGCACCTCCGACTCGTGACTGACTGACTAACTCGGCCGCTAACAACCACCTGCAGGAATCCGCGCGAACAACCGTCCAATCAGGGCTTCGCGCGCTAAGACAGACGCCAGACGTTTCCCCGCTTACCGGGGAACAAATAAGCAAGCTGTCCTTGTCGCTCTCGCAGGCTGAACTTTAAAACGTTCGCCACTCGAGGCGTTTTTAAGTGCGGAAGCCTGTAGCTGCGATTAGAAGGGATGCCCAAAATGATACAAATTAGAAACAACGCCACCAGGGGTGTACAAAATCATTATTGCTATATTATGCGATAAACTTTGTCTGAGATGAATTCGAAATGCCGGCGGAACTGCTCTGACGGCTTATGTAGTGAATTGAATCACTGAGAACTGCAAAATGGCCTGACACTCGACTTTGCTTTTTCGACTTTTGTAATGGGCCTAAGTAGCAAAAAACATTTGACCTGTGGTAGTCGTCGCCGAAGTATAAAAAAAGTGAAGAATATTCTTTAAAAGAAGTAAGCATCTTTTAAAATAAGATATATTCGCAAATCACTAAAAAAAAAGAAATAGATAGTTTTTTCATTTAAAGTTTCATAGACATAACCAGTACAGAGTACAGAGTAACAAATAAAATGTACCCCATTTCCTTATGAATTTCTTTGATAAAAATAGACGTTTTATTCTAAGGTTTCTCTCCATATCAATATGCTTTGGCTCATTTACATTCAAGTTGGTAAATAATTAGGTATCTCGTGGCTATTTTACTGAAACAAAGCAAAATTCCATATTAAAAAATTCTTGTTCGTAGCTTAGTTTTCTTAGCTTAATTTAATTAAAATAAATGTCTTACCCAGGTCAAACCAGTTGCGAGAAGAAGCTCATCTCACAGAAGATGAAGCGGAGAATATTTTTCCAAACTTGTCTGGTGGAGAGGAGACTTATCCAGAATTAAATATACAGAGAGGAAGTGATTCCCTTGAAAAGCTCAAGAATATCTGTGGCCGAAGAGTTGTGTACATAAGATATTTATTTAGCACTCTAAAAAGTTTGAAACATGCAGGGTTCAACTGTAGTTTTTTCGACATAGACATAGTGTCTGAAAAAATTGTGTTTGCAACCAAGTGTCGTGTGTGTGGTTTTAAAGGTACTTTCTCAAAGAAGGCTCAGGAACTGTTGACCTGAACCAGGCAGTAATTTGTGGAACAATTGCTGTTGGAATAGGTTACTCGCAACTGAAAGAATTTTGTTTGACACTGGACATCCCGAGTATGTCTTTCAACACCTATTTGGCAAAAGAAGATATAGTTCGGACAGTTGTGGAAGAAAATTCTTTGCAACCAATGGTGGTCGCCGGAAAAGAAGAAACTGCCCTTGCTTGTGAATTGGGTGAGGTTGATGTGATGGTACGTCCATGATACCAGTTTGTTGATGGCGCTTGGAGTAAACGCCCTTGCAAATCAAATTACAACGCTTCATCAGGGGTCGCATGCTTCATTGGGGCAAGAACAAAAAAAATTTGTATGTGGAACTAAAAAATAAATATTGTTATTTTTGTGAAAAGCATAGAGGTTCCAATCCCGCTCCAACTCATCTTTGCTTTAAAAATTGGAATGGAACGTCGACCTCTATGGAATCACAAATGATTGTAGATGGTTTCAAAAAAATATGTAAAATTGCACGGACTAAAATTCAATAAAATAATAGGAGACGGAGACAGTAGTGTTTCAAAGAAAAAAAAGGATGTAAACCATATGGACCAGCATTCCCCATAGAAAAAAATAGAGTGCCGAAATCACATTTTGCGCAATTACTGTAACAAACTAGGCGAGTTGTCAAAGAGGTCCAAAATTGAAGGAAAGATAAGATTTTCTGCATAATAATATTCTGCGTTTTCGAACCGCCATAGTAAGTGCAGTTAAGTATAGAAAAAACCAAAACATACCAATTTATTTAAAAATTCGATACTTGAAAGAAGATATTTTGAACGGTCCAAAGCATATAATGGGATGCCACGATAACTGCAAAACGGCAGATAATCCGAGCAATTATTTTTGTAAAGATCAAAAAAAGAATGAAGAGAATTTATATAATTCATTTGCCAAAAGTTGCACTTTTGAAGATTTTTAGGGTTGTATAAACAGGGTGGCAAACCATGCCTCCAGTTTGTTGCACGACGTCGATACAAACTATGCCAAATGTTTCAATAGTATTGCGAACAAACTTGTTGGAGGTAAAAGAATCCATTTTTCAAAGCGAGGTTCCTATAGAACAAGATGTTTAGCAGCAGTATCCAACTTCAATACCAAACATTCTTTTTTTACGAGGTGCAAAAAAAATTTGCAACGGAAATATTGGGGTTTTCACTAATATTTATTGCTTTTTGCCCAAACAAATTGTTAGTAAAAAAAGAGGACGTAAATCTTACAAGTCTTTAGAAGCCGACGAAGATAATGGGATAAACTCAGAATATGAGTTCCCTGACAAAACCTCACAAGAATTTTCAATGCTGGTTGAAAAATGTATGGAAAAAATCTGCAGAGTTGATAAAATTAGTATAGAAATAAACACTCGGGGTCAAAGTTTGAACCCTAAATGATTTGATGAAAAATATTGTAGGTTAACGGCGAGCAAGTTTGGAAGGATTTGCAAAATGGGAGAGACAACATCTACCATAAATATTGTAAAATCGTTATTATATTCATTACCATTTGAAAGCAAGGCTAAATCTTTAAAATAAGGAAGTGTAAATGAAATCCACGCAAAAGAATTGTTTGAACAAGAATTTTGTCTGAATGTTGCTTCATGCAGTATTTTCATCTTGTTACGGTATTAAAACAACTTTACGACACCCACCCAAGGTGAGCATCGCACCACGGAATCAGTCCAGAAAAACTGGCACACTTGCCCTGAGATCTGCTAAAAACAGGCTAAAGGCCACGGCTGGAACGCTCAGGGAGTCGGGCGTGAGTCACACGATACGTTCTGGGCAAGCGTGTTGAGGCATATATATAGGGTACGTCAAAATTATGAGGGCGCCACCAAGCCTGTCTTAACCCGGATAACCGGGCCTGGGCGGTTAGACGGGGCGAAGTATTCAAGACACTCCGTCGATAGGGGTACTCGTGAATTATAAACTCACACAACGATTTCGTGATAGCAAAAATACTTGAAGGGGGCTTTTTCAGCCGCGGCAATGTCACCACCAAGCCTACCTGCACGCTCTGATCTCACTGGCTCCACCGTACATTCATCTCCTCAATGATGGCCGCACACTGAAACAGAACATGCACAAAGCGACCAAGAATAAAGCGTCTCTTACTTAGATAAGCGTCTATTGGTCCAGTCTTACATTGAGGCAGCAAAGCGTGCCGCAAACATTGCGTTAACTCTTATAAATAAGCATCAGCTGATGGGCGCACTACGGTTACTAAACAACACCCATAACTGTACAACATCAAAAGCAGTTTGACATATGAGTCCCACAACGGAAACGTTAGTTCATAAAAAAAAAGCTCACATGATAATTTGGGCAAACACAGCAAAGTCCAAGTGAGGGAAGTGATTAGATCAAAAATGAGCGAGCGACGCCACTTCGCGACAACGATTTGAGATGCGAAAGGTACGTTTTTAACGGTGCACAAGATTTCACAGTTATTCACATGACTAAGCGCACAACTCGCGCACGAGAGGTTAGTATAATTCAATGGTTACAAATACCTTAATTTTATTGGTGACGATCCAAGAGATCAGCGTGCGGTCCAGCTTGTGGGAAACAGGTTGCCTGTGGCAATTCATTCGCCGCTAAAACGGCCGACGTGTGAATGGTCTGGATGCGCCCAAAATGGCGACAAAGGCTGGCGCTTCAACAAACGCCGCTACGACGGCCAAACTCAACGGAATCCTCGCATAACGAGCTAAAGGGAACACTCCCTTACGTGACGACGTAGAACCGGGCATGGAATTCCATCACACCTACGCCTTGGCGTAATAAAATCGCCGTTAACGACACACACACACCTCCCTTGTTCAATCGCCTGAGTAGAACTCCCACACTCGCTTAAGGCGAAACAGCTTATCAATCACTTGCTGAAGCAGCACGAGACGGGAAAAAGGCTGGCGTCCCCGCCAATGGCGGGAACGCCGCGAAACGACACACTCTGCGACTTCCTTGATCAACGGCGTGAGCTGAACTGCCCAAGCAAGCAGTGTTACGACCCCTGCAGTGGCGTGAGCCAAAACGGCGTTACCACGTGACTCTCGACAGCCAATGGCGATGCGCCCAATAATACAAATAAGTTCCGGTAACAAAGACAGCCAATGGCGAGGCGCCCAATAAAACAAATAAGTGCCGGTGACAAAGAGAGCGCGAGGCCTCGCAGTCACACCAACAGCGTAAATTCTAGAAGGTTCGGCAATCCTGCGAGCGTTAACACCCGATTGTCAAAGTACCAACAAAGGGGTGCCCCGGATGACGAGAAATACTGCGCTTGAGGCCAAATATGTGCAAAATCATTATTATGGAATTAGGCGATGAGCCAAATAAGTAACTAAAAGGGTTTAACATACGGGCACGCTGCCCTAAAGCCTAGGTGGCTAATTAAAATACAAAATGACCTAACAATCTATAAAAATTTCATTGGTGCCTCTCCAAACGGCTTAATTGATCATGATGAGATCATTGAAATTAAATGCCCGTTTTCTGCTAAAGATATGAGTGTAAGAGAAGCTGTCTGATCTAAAGTAGTAAGCTACTGTTTTATTGACAGTGATAACAAAATTAAATTAAAATCGAATACAAGGTCAACTTGAAGTCACCAATCGAGAATATTGTTATTTTTCATGTATACCCAAAAAGATTATAACTGCGAACTTATAACAAGAAGTAAAAACTTTTGGAATAATAATATGACTGACAAATAAAAAAAAATTCCATATTTTTTTCCAGAATTTCTGGATTCAAGAATTAAACGAAATTTGTCAATTAGAGATATAACATTTTCCGATTTAAATCATTAGATAATATAAAAAAGATTTATTTTATCACGTTTTGTGTTTTTCTTATATTAGTAATTAATTAATTGTTATTATGTATAGTATTATATTATTATTTTTGAATAATTTCAGTGGCTCTCAAACTTTTCTTAAAACATTAAACTAGTTTTTCTCGGAAACCATTATTTTAATGAGAACTACCTTCTCTGAAAATATCTGTATAACTATTAAAAACACGCTGTATATATATGAAACAATTTTATTCAATGGAATTAACCAATAGATGGATAGGAAACTAACTTATCCTATTAGGGTAAAGTAGTAATTTTAGCTACCAAATTAATTTTTAATTGTTATAATTTTTGTATTTGTATCTTACTTTAGAATAAGGTCTTGCGCCTATTATATATTATGTTATTTTATTTTAGTTTCTACACAATGCTGTTAAAATGATTTTTATTTAAGTATGTTATGATAATAGTTATTTTACGGTACCTATTATAATAATAAAATAGTGTTTTTACTGTGATTATTGTAAACAATTGTAAAAAAAACCTATATCCGTAAAGGTACAGTTATAATTGTAAAAATATTATTTGACCATGTGGAAAAATAAATGTTTTGCTGCTGCTTGTTTCATGTTAATTTTCTCTGACGTCGTAACGAAAATCTCTGAGTACCTGCAGAACTTGCTATTCGAGAGTATGGTTGATGTTATTGCCGTTTATCTTAATCTTTTTACCCCCCGCTGTGAACCTCTGATTAGTGACGCTCTCTTGGACTCTTAGACGTATGATGGGTTGCTTATTGCCACTGAATTTTTGCAGCGAGAAACGATTTCAGGAATGAGTGAACAATCGCCTTTCACAGCGCCCTCACAACTATGACGCATAGTGTTTATCCAAAATACTGAATCTTTGAATTTTATACATTTTGAGAACCAGAATAAAATAAAACGTTGTATGTACCACGTGCCTAATCACGATTATAGCTCTGTCGCTCTTTAAACATTCCCTCGTGCTACGATGTATTGATTATGCCCTTAATACATAAATAACTATTATAGAAACATCACTGCAGGACAGTTATAGTAAAAACACAAGCTGTCGTTCGCGTGTTGCACTACACTGTTCATAGTTTGCCGTGTATATTATAATTGCAGTTGAAATCTAAAGTTAATTATTATAAAAGAACATTATTTTAATTCCATATTCACTAGGCACGTTATAAAACTAAAAATGATTAATTTATGAACTTACCAGAGAATAACCCGGCTTTACTGGAACGTAACGAACGTCTACTTTCTTTATTTTATTAAAAATAGGGAAAATTATTTTAGGAAAAAGAATGGTAAGCCTCTTCAACTTGGTAGCCATAGACCGACTTTGACAAATGGTAGATTTAATATGTTGGCGAAGATCAAACATCCACAAAGTTACTGTTCCGCAAGTTAAAACCCTTTAACTGTTATCGAATATGGTATAATTTAGTAAACTTAAAATTGTGATAACTTACAATATCTAATTTTAAAATTCAAATCTACATCCAAAGTTTTTACATTTGTTCAAATTATGGATAAATCGTTAGCAATAGAAGTTTATGTTTACTAGTTTCGTCGCACAGTGGCGTTCTTCACTAACAGTGTTAGGGTCAAAAACCAAAACCTCATAATGGTCCACAATTACTTCAAATTTAGGTTTGTTGCCTCCATTAGCGTACCACATGTTACCAAATTCAGTACCAGATAAAATGGCTTTTCCTACTGCGAGTTCAGAGCCTGTATTTTTTCTGGCGATGCAATATTTTTGACCTCCGTCCTGCCCGGCAATAATCAGTTGAGTGCCATTTAAATTAAAAATCGAATTCTTCCTGTGGACATGAAGCCATTTGTATCGTTCTGGATGTGAAGAGCAGAATATCTACAAAAACAGACATAGAGACAGGAAGACGCAAGTTCGATTCTGGCAACTCAAATATAAATTATAAACTATGTTCAGAAAATAGCTCCAAATGAATTGAAAATGAGTAGAAATATTATCAGTACCATGTTTTACTTTGTTATTTAAATTAGTAATTATTTCGACTTTAGAATATCAATCAATTTTCAACTTCAATTAAGTTAACATTTGCCAAGAACGAAAAAAAGCAGCTAATTTCAAAAGAAAACGTCGTTTCAATTTCTTTATTAATAATTCAGATGCAGCAGAAGTTAGTAATAGTTTTTCTATCAAAATTACCACGACAATGCAATACATTCTCCAGGACTTTCCAAAATTCCACCCAAAAGAATGAAAACCGTGCGCGACGGTTACAAGTATTTATATATACCTTGATATTTTCTTGAGATTCCTGAACACTGGTACATCATTCATAAAAAATCTTGTCACTTCCTTTTATTATGACTCCAGGTATTAAGCGTCCACCAGAGTGCAGAGCCTGGCCACTATAAGTGGTTTCTCCACGTTCATCTCTTCCTGCAGGTACAGCATCGCTGGGAATATCACCTTTATAATCTCTCCAACAATATTCTGGAAAACATCAATCGATTAATTAACGTTATGGGGAAAATATAAATGATTTATGGCAAGTTTCTACATTGTGTTACAAAAACAACGCAACGATTTTGAATCTGAAGTAAGTCCAGTTCAGTACACCTACGGTCGATGTAATCTCTAATTTTTCTGAGCGATAAGTAGTTTGCAAAAGTTTTTGGACTTTTCATTGAAAATCTTCTAGAACCTTTGATACAAAAACTTCAAATTGTTAGGATATTTTAAATTCGACGACAGCTGTGGTGGAATTGCTTATTTCTTCGGTCACTGTGGTTGAATTTAGTCCTGTCTGCTCTGCCCCACACTAAGTGAAGGATGATGGCGGGAGAGTTGTATGCCGACATGCGCTTTTTAGTTGGGATTGTATGGTCGGAGCGATCGCATCGTTAAGCTCTGTCATCTTCTGGCTCAAGTTTGCGTTTACCGGGCTGGAATGTATCGTGAGGTATAATCGTATTTGAGATGGTCGCTATGGCTAATTATGGGTGCTATTTCAATTACGGTTGATACCGGATCTTACGTTTGATTCCCATTTGTATTTTTGAAATAAAGGGGTGGATATTGACTTTCCTCGAATTCCATATTATTTCATCGCCATCTAACCGCCTCTTGAATATTAAGGGAACGTCTTCTTCAAGAGGTCAGTTTCGTTCCTCTTCAAGTGTTAAGCAGGATTGTCTACTAATCGCAAACGGCGTCATCGTGTTTCGAGTACTTGAGAGCTGCTAATCCTGTAGATCTGGCATATTAGTTGTATGTAACAGCCGTAGCCGTGTGGAAATAGAATGTGGTTTAGATAATTTTGAAGTAAACATTTTTATGAAGTCACTGCATACGTACAGAAAGCTGTGAAGAAGAACGAATCAGTTTTTACGCGCTAACGTTCCATTTTAGTTAATTTAACAGACCCCTTCAGGACGCCTGTTCATTCAATAATTATAAATAATTAAACAGGCAGTTGCTAGTGGAAATACAAATCTTTGAGTTAAACTGTGATTACAGTAAGGCCACTCACGGAATTGTTAATGTTGATTTTTTTTGTAAAAGTAAAATCGGTGGTTTCATTGGAGCCGTTTAAAATATTTTCGTGTGTGTTTTCTTACATTTTCTGTGGTTCTGTAAAGCGATTCTCAGGCAGGGGTTTAGAATAAACAAACCCAGGCTTAACATGTATTGCAGAGGATATGAGTGCCACGGTAAGCTTCTGACTGTATGGAATTGCGAAGTATACCTCTTAAATAATGGTCAAATTCAATTTCGTATTTTGGGGGGTTTACTAGTTGCCCAAGTGCAAAGTAATATATCGTTGCTGTTTAGTTGTATTTGATGAAGCTTATATGCATGGTATCAATTGAATCATTGCCATTTTGGGTTGTGGGAAATCTGAGAGTATTGGACTGACTGCCTGATTGTAGGGGTTGAACCTGCTGAAAACGTTTCTTTGTTTAGGAGCTGTATATGTTCTGCTTGCAAGATGTTTTTCTGATGCTGGAATGTTGACCTGGGATTGATGGTGAATTAATACAATATATGAAATTCGACTCTCCAAAAAGTGATTTACTGGTACTTGACTCAGGGAAGTTGGAAGTGATAACAATTTTAGGAGTGACCGTAGCGTTGACATCGTGTACACAGTAACGACAGAGTAAAACAGCTTAAAAATGTCGTTTACTATTTCTTTTTTTAACTGCGCTGCACATAAGGACATTGGCAATGTGTCCTATGTACTGAGTTTTGTAATGGATTGAATGCCCTTCTGGATACAGGTAAGCTTATTTAAATTGGTTTCTTTTGAACTCAGGAATCTGTGATAGCTTTTTGTACAACTTTTATAAACGTCTTGTATAAAATCGTCAAGCTATAATATCCAAAATATTCGTGAATAGCTTAGAGCTATGTAAATAATTGAAAATATACTCAGCTTAATTTTTCTTCCTTAAGGATTCCTTTTAGTTGAGAAAGAAATCTGATTGAAATTGTAGCAACGCCTTATTAGTAGTCATCCAACTAAACACTCAACTAACCGTTGTTCTTACCTATCTCCAAGGGTTCACTTAATCCTGTATATCTGTATACTTATTAATCCCTCTTCCTTTTATTCACTATTATTCAAGAACGTTTTGACAAGTTGGCTGTAATAGACCAACTATAAATTGATGGCGGAATAAAAATTTCTAAACTATTAAACTATTTGTCGACCCAAAGTTGCCAATTCTTGTTTCAATTAAAGGGACATCAATTCCAATTAATATAACATTCGAAATTATGTTCCTTCTGTCGGTACTTTATTTTATGAATTGCTTTGATCAGTATGTTTAAAATATCAAAAATAATCCGACTGGCATGAAAAGGCACGATTATTATATCGCGGAATGCATAGTTATCTTAAAACAGTGTTCGTTGACCTATGAGCCGCTTCATTCCAGCTAGTCTTTCATTATCTTTTATATAGATTTAAATTAAATTTAAGTAACTAAACTCATAGAAAATGGTAAATTTTCCAATAACAATCATGTTTTGTAAACTATCTAAATATTTTACATACCCTCCTCTAACCTCTTGCATTCACTAATTTTTACACCACATACAAAAACGAACACGAACCAAATAATTTTCATATTGCTGATCTACTGAAATGCTAATCTAAGTATAATATATAATAATCCAGCTCGCGAGGCGTATTTACGTAAGTATTTTGTATGCAATCAGTAGCTAGACGAGAAAAAAAACTACCAAATCCAAGGATAACTACATACCTTTATAAATCTTTCGTGTATAATCGGTAGGGAAATTTCTATAATTTAGAGATACGTGTAATATATTCATATGTTTAAAAAATGTTTGGCGTTGAACACGACAAAACAATCCTAGATTAATTATAGCGGAGGTTCTCAACCTTTTTCAGCCATGCTGTAATTATTTATAATTTACGTTATTTGCATTTAAAATATTCAAACTAGCCATAGATTTTGTATTATCGTAGGAAATTACTTTTTTAGCAACTGTATCCAAGGTGAAACGCGTACATAATTTTGGGTCGACGCAATTGAATTAAAATACAAGCTATTTCTAGAACTTACTATTCAGATTTTTTTCGTTTAACTTTTTACTTCCTTTTACAATAAAGGAAGTATTGGATTTACTCCAAAAATTCGAAATTGAGTTTTCAACAGATCTTCACGTTTTAGAGTCCCCTGAGCCCAAAAAAACATTTTTTTTTCATTGGTCTGTCTGTCTGTCTGTGAACAGAATATCTCAAAAACGAAAAGAGGTATGGCGTTGAAACTTCATATATAAGTTTTGTGTATAATGTAGATGAGACAGCAAGCTTTTGAAGAAAATCGCATGACCGGAAGTAGGTGTTTACTCTAGTAATTTTTCAGTTTTTTTAGATTTTTTCAAAAACGGCTCTAACGATTTTTTTTAACTTTAAATTTTTCTACATTTTTAATGTGTATTGATGTGAAATAGGTGATTTTAAAGTTAAATACTTATAAAGTGGGTTTATTTTGTTTTTTTTTTCTATTTTTTTATTAACTCCTATTTTAAATAAAACACCCGGTCAATTATTACATTTTTGAATTTACCTTAAAATTCTAGAGAAAATTTGTCTCTTCAACTAACGCTCTATTTTGTACCGTTTTTGTAGAATTTGTAATTTTTGAAAATTTTTGACAAATGGTTAAAAATTTAAAATAAAATTTTTGACTAATTATAAGAACACTGTAAAAGGAAGTTGTGTGAGTGTATCACACCAGATTTTTCTTGTTAGAATTACATGAGATAGTACATAATATAAAAACTTAAAATTTGTATAAATGTTAAAATGTAAAATATCTGTGGTTTAAAGTCAAACATGTGCATCCTGAGCGCGGTTTGATTACACTATCCTACTAAATGCATTCAATTGTATATCGCTCGAGTCTCGTAGAAAGCAAAGTAGCTTAGTATTTTTATACAAATTAATTCATTACTCAATTGATTGTTTTGATGTATTAAGTAAACTGCATATGTTTGTTCCAAGATTACCAGTCCTACATTTTTATTTATTTTATCCAGTGGCGTAACAAGACGGTTTGGCGCCGGTGTGCAAGAATAAATGATAGCCGCTGTAGACAAGAAGTTTCAGAAAGAAAGAGGGGGGGGGGGTAATTTTTGGTCATGCAACACTTTAAATTTAAAAGAAAATTAATAAGCCCTTTTCTTAACATGAAAGGTTACTTATTGCAAAATAAAACACATTTAGATGTTTCAATCTTTTATTAAATATAACATAATAATAATAATAATAATAATCCTATTATTCCCTATTGGGACATAGGGTATTCGTATATTCTCTCCAGTTGTCATTTTCCTTTGCTATTTGGCTCAGTTGTGCTATAGTATTTCCTGTCTCTTGTTTTGCAGTTCTCCTTCACGTTTTTCGTGGACGTCCTCTGTTTCTGAAACCCTAAGGGTTCCAATCAAAACTTTTCTGCAAATTTCAGTTGAATTTTTTCGCAACGTATGTCCTAGTTTTGACACAAAATGACGCAAATCCTAACCTGCTAACCTCGAATTTGACATTGAGGTACAGTGTCACCAACATATTATTCATACGTTGAATTTCCACAGCCCGCTGAGGAACAGTTTTTTTTTGGATCTCTCGATATAAATATGTAGTTATAGCACTTTAATTAAACTCTCTTTGCTAAAACTAAGTACTGGCTCTTACTTTCTCGAGACTCAGTAAAGAAAAACTCTTTAGGCGTATTTGGCTCATCTTACTTAGCAAAAAGTTTTTAATAATTTTTAATTTAGAAAAAGATCTCTCAGTGGAGGCTGTAGTGACAGGATGTAAAAATAGGATATAAGCTGTATATAAATCTGGAAAGCTACACAATGATGTGTGATTAGATAAACATTTTTTTCCCACTTCCTTCACTGATAAGCAAGATTTAATACTAGTTGTGTACGAAGATCGAAATTGTTCAATTTGCTTTAATAAGCAGTCATCAAGATCAGCTTTGTACGTAGTTTGAAGTAATTTAGCACTTTCTATGACCTCTGTATCTGAGGAAATCGTCAGAAACATTGAATTTATAGTATGTTACTATGCACTATGCACTATGCACTATGAAATCTAAGAATTACAAACACACACTAGAGCTGGAACTTCTAATCTACTCAAAAGGAGAAAAGACTGCGCACTCAAAAGAGCCCAGTGGCTCTCACGTATCATAGTTTGTTGCCGCTTTGATCCACTGTTCTAGGGAAACTTTTATTTTCACTAAAAACTCCGCTACGGTGGCGCCTACATAGATTCGGCGCCGAGGTTCTTCGCACCCCCTGCACATATGATAGTTACGCCACTATTTTGTTGTAGGTACTCTAAAGCAAGTAAAAGGTAAAAGCTTAGAATAGTATTTGTTAAGACTAAGTAAAATATTTCTCACAATTTAGATTCATCGATTCCTGTAGAGTACCACATACGGTCAAATTTCAGTACCAGCTAGAAGGGCTTTGCCAACTGCAAGCTGAAATTTGGTATATTTCCTCGCGATGCAATTTGGACCACTCTTGTCGCGTCCAGCAACAATCAGTTCAGTGTTGTTTATATTAAAAATCGAATTCTTCTTGTAAACATGAATCCATTTGTATCGTTTTGTATGTGAAGAACAGAATATCTATACAGATGTAACCATTATATCATTGCTACTTTAGCACACCGTATATACAATGTTGCCAATGTTGATATGGGCAATATTTCAGTTTAAACGAGTTTTTGAACTATACAGAAGCTTCTATTGCCCTGTAAAAATTAATTTTATAAAATGCCTTAATTACTTCCCACAGGGATTAGCACACTTGGAGTAGTACCAGTCAATTTGAAACACGTTATAATTTTGTACAAGTAAAAGCGTGTAATTGCAAAATATTGATAGACGTAGTACAATTTAGTTTGTGAGGAATTGTTCTTGTGCAAAAATATAGTAACAAATCGCATTAGCAAAGTGCGTATTGTGAGAGGACGCGACTTATAGGTTATGGTAATGGACACAAACATGAACAATTAATATTAGATGCTTAAGTTTTTCGTTTGAATTTGGTAATTACGATATGCAGAATGTGTTTTCCCAATGTAAGGAATTGTTGCACGTGCAGGAATATTAATGGATATATTAAGGTTCGACCCATAGCTGCGACTGCGGGCGTATTAAGTTACACACACAGGGCCCTGGACCATATAGGTTTTTGCTTTCATCTTAATTCACACTTTTCTTACAGGAAACTGAAGATATTTGGGCATAGTCTAATTGGGGAATTCGTCACCCGGCGAAAGCCAAATAGGGATTAAAGTGGCAATTTACGACTCTGGGTACTAGTCACCCAGATCGAGAGCACCGAAAATATTATAATACGATTTAAATTGCGGTAGAAATTCTGCCTCATAATGGAAACATTATGATTGGATAATTACCCAGCGGAAACGCTGTGATTGGTTATAGGAAGGAATCACCATTGTTATTTACGAGAGGGGATATCCACTACGGGCTGCTCTTTAAAGGAAAACTGGACAGAGTCAGGATAACAGTTTGGGCACCCTACTTGATCCCTAATTACGCGGTTGTCGCTACATTCGATCAGCGGGCGATTCATCGCTACTGCAGATTGAGGACAGGCACCCGTAATTACTATTACCTTTAATAGCGTACTTGAAGCAACATTTTATCAGCGGGCGAGTCATCGCTACAGCAGATTGAGGGCGGCGGGCGCAATTTCCTTCACTGATAAATTTCCTTTAGAACTCTGAAGTCCTTCCTTGCACTGACTAAGTCGCAGTATTGCTATTATTACACCCACAATTAAAGAGTGTTTCATTTCCCATTAGACTGTGCCTACTACAGAAAGGTAAAGGGAACAATTTGGTTGTTTAAATTTAGCAGTTACGAGGGTTTAAAAACCCTAAGGTTCCACAAGTTACGAGAACTTGTTTAAATCATTCATAAAATCTGTTAAATTAAAACAAAGTGATGTACATAACGTAGAGGGTTAGAGATCACTAGAGGCCATCAGAAGACACCGGCGTGCGAATTTACGACACCACAAGTCTGTCTCGTTACAGTATACTATAGATATGTAATAATCTATTAATCTGGATTAAAGTGATTTTAAATATTAAAATGGTAATCTCAAGTTGGGATAAAAATTGTAGACAGTGCAAGGTATTCGCCAGTAGCCACATTTATTAAAATTGATTCTTTGACATTTAGCTTATGTCAATATAAAATAACTAGGGACAGCTTAAAACTATGAGAAAACTTTACTCCCAGACAAATGGATGTGTTTATATTAACAATTCTTAGTAATATATGAACTTTTCTTCTATTAGGCAGCAATCATAAGTAGGGCAATACTATTTATTTAAATTAGGTATTCAATACAAAAATAATTTTTTTATCTTCTCCAAAACTTGACAGTTATTCAGTTTGATCTGATATTTAAAAAATAAAATACAAAATACCTTCAAAAATAAGTTGCAATGGTTTGATCCAAAGTAGCTTCAATTTTTTAGATTTATTAATACATATATTATATATGGTTAATTTCAAAAGGTTAATTATCATTTAGAAATACCTAACCTAGAGGCAGATCAATCGAAACTAACATGTTTGTATTTACCGAGTATCTCCACGATCACATAGACCAAAGAATCCAGGTGGATGCCATTTACACCGACTTCAGCCAGGCATTTGATAAAATAAGTCATAATATTCTACTTTCCCGTCTTGCTGAGGTAGGAGTGAATGGAAACCTGCTTAAATGGACGGAATCGTATATAAAAAACAGATCCCAATTCGTCTCAATTCAAGGTCATCTTTCAGACTCTATTACCCCCACTTCAGGCGTCCCACAGGGATCGCATTTGGGACCGCTGTTCTTTATTATATATTTAAACAAAATTGGGTCATGTTTTCAAAACTGCAAATTTTTGCTTTACGCAGATGACCTAAAAATTTTAAAAAATTTTAAAACTGTAGAAAGCATTAAGGATTGCCAACTTATTCAAAGTGATCTAGATAGATTAGTCCAATTTTGTAACCTTAATTCCTTGTTATTAAATTTAAGCAAGTGTCAAACTATCACATTCTCAAGAAACTATATTGTTCATACTTTTAACTATAAAATTGGCAATTCCACACTCCCTAAGGTCGATCACGTTCGAGATTTGGGGATTATGATGGACTCTAAATTAATTTTTGGTATGCATATAGAATTGACTGCTACTCGAGCATCGAGAATGTTGGCATACGTAATGCGAAGATGTGCAACATTTTCTAATATCAGATCTATTATTTGCTTGTACAATTCTTTTGTTCTTGGTCGGTTGAGTTTTGGTAGTGTCATTTGGAATCCGAGATATGATGTGTATATAGATCGACTGGAACATATACAAATCAAATTTATTAAATTTATTTCTTTTAAAGCTCGATACAATAATCCTAAAGAGAATCTTATAATGGCTGGAAAGCACTTTAATATATTGCCTCTAACTGTTAGAAGAACTATTACAGATATTTTGTTTTTGTATAAAGTCATTAACCACTTGTATAATAATTCTGAACTGTTATCTCTAATAAGTATAAATGTGCCTAGATTTAATCTTCGTTATAACGAATTATTTAATATTCCATTTAGGAATACCAGTTGTTTACAAAATTCTCTGTTATGCAGAATAACAAACTTTACTAATTTATATTGCGATGTAATTGATATTTTTATTATGTCCCCTGCGACAATAAAGAAAATTATAAAGGATCGCCTTGAATAATACCTGGCTTTTTAAATATTTTATGTATTATGCATATTTTAATTTTTCATATATGGTAGTTTAATTCGGTAATTTTAATTTACTCTTGTATATTGTATAGTAATAGTTTGTAATTTTGCGGATACTCTTTTGGGCTCCTACCCGTTGTATCCCAATGTTCAATAAATAAATAAATAAATAAAATAAACTATCAAGTACTTTGTTTAAGTCTATGTTTAGAAAATAAATTCAAATACTTACTCTATAAAACAGTTACTAAATCTAATTAAACAGTACTCTAATTATTCCAAATTAGATTTTGTTGAAAAACACACTGAAAGTTCAACAAAATGTCCACTGACCTTTGCTGCTTTTTTAGAGGTACCGAACTTTGAAACTACTCCTTCTTGTAACACCTCCTGGCTGTCTTATTGGTTGTCTCTGTTACAGAAACTCGTTGTCAATTTCCTCAACATATTCCTATTCTTGACAATAGAAATAACTTTGGTACAAGAATAATCACTCACGGGACTTAATCTACGTTAAATGAATGAAGCATTCCATTCTATACACAATAAAATTATATAACTCAAGGTTACTTTCAAACTTGACTTATATTCTGAATCATAATAATTTGATAATTATATCAAATATTTCACAGGGAAAGCGATTTTGCTACTGTATATAATAAAAAGGGTATTAAATATTTATTCACTGATAGGGATTTTAATTTCAAAGTAATTCAAAATTTTATAATTCTCATTCGAGTAAATATACTTCACTCACAGTAGCCACTTTTTATATAAACTCACACAAAGCATTTATACAATTGTTCTTGTAATATAATTTTGGAACTGATTGGATTAAAAAAAAACTAAAAAATGCATGCACTTGCATGTTGCATTACAACATCAGTGATATAAATAAACATGTTTTCATTCAAAGAACACGTTTCACTTTCTTCATGCAATCTTATGCAAGAGGGTAGTGCGCGCAGATTTCTCGGGAGACCCGCTATAAGTGGCTTTGCCTTGTTCATCTCTTCATGCAGGGAACGCGTCGTTGGGTATTACACCTTTATAATCTCTCCAAAATTAAGCTGTAACGCACAATACAACTTTATGAGGTACAATATGAAGCTATTTGTGGTTACAAGAACCTCGCAAGGATATGTAGCTCTGATGTGATCTGATTACAGTATTTTCAACCTGATTGAAATTCTAAGTACACCTGAAAGTAAATAATGATTTTTAATCAAAATTTAAGGTACTTGATGTAGTGACTAGAAATAATATCAGATCTCAAAGGACATTAAACTAAGGCATCTCTATAACTTACACAAACTTCTAATCTTATCGATAAATTTCTCTTGGTAAAGAGACATATGCCGAACAAAGGCTGATTCGAACGATTTATGTTTACATGCATCAAGTAAATTTTTTGGCTTTCTGATATGTAAACAACACATTCATACACAGTTTACGTCAACAGTAACTACTATTAAGTAGCGCAAAAAGTTGCTTAGTAAACTGATTTCATATTTTGCATCCCCTCCACTAACTTTTCACTATCACTAAGCTGTACAGTATATACAAAATCTAACTTTAACCAGATGAACCTCATATAGGTAGTTTATTGAAATTTTGCAGTAAACTTTTTATATGCATACAGTGACCGCGAAAAAGTCGACATCAAATGAGAAAAAATTTCATTTTAGATTTTTCAAAAAATCTTTTTACGGCAATAATTTGTGCTTGCCTGAAAACCTATTTAGCTCCTATCATATATACACAATGATTTTTACTTAGTTAGAAAGTGGCGTGTTTCGAAACTGTGAAAACACAAAAGGTGCTATTATCCGAAATTAAGCAAGTTTCCAATGGGATTTTTATCGTGTATTAGTTTGAGCTAACTGAACAATCGCAAGGCCGGAAAACAACTTTTTTACTTCCGTAATAATCGAATTTTTCAATTTTTTTTGAATATTTTTCATAATTTTACATACCAAGGCTTAATGCAAACTTCAAATTCTATTAGGTGAAAACTAAAGATTTATAATCGCAAAAAATAGTAGCACATGTTAATTATTCCTTTAAATGTTTTATTAGTTAACGAAAAGTAATATTTTTGCACAATTTTTACGTTTTTGATGCAAGGTGCTTTTAAGGAGAAATATTCTTCAATGATAAATAGTAGCTATTTAATTGACTTCTAAAAACTCTAATCTACCCCTGATAATAAATTACCTAGACAAACATTATGTAAATGTTCTTGTACAGTTGTTTAAATGAGTAGATTTTTCTTTATGCAATTTACATGTTCTAAAAATTTTTGGATTTTTTTTCAAATTTTGTATTTAAATAGAAAATCACATTTTAAACAACCTTTTTTGGTAAAATTCTTCCCTCTTTTGGTTAGTAAATGAATTTTTCGCAATTATTTTCAAAATAGTCAAAAAATCACGTGACAACTTTTGTTTGGCCCATTTTTCAACCACTTCTGACTGCCAGGGATTGATTTTCCAAAAAACCTAAATAAGAATTTTTACCATTTCATGCCAACTTTTTGGCGATCACTGAGAGCCAGTACCTTGACCTTTCTTACGGAAATCGAGCCAAGTCAACGATAACTACATAGAAGGTGTAATCTCAAACTTCACATAATAACATAATAATAATAAGCAAGTACGAGAGAGGAAAACCCAGTTACGTTCAACGTCATTTCGATTTATTTTAAAATGTATATCAAATTCTAAGTACATATGGAAAACCACATCATGTAATTAAGGCTGGGGAATTTGGAGACAAAACGTAGTATGTAGTTTAAAGTGACCGCTTCAGTTAACAAACAAATTAATATCTTGGGCTGTGCTTTTAAACAGTCGTAAAGATAAGTCATGAGATTGATATATATTTTATATTGAAAAGTGATTAGAAAGGCCAACAAGAAAATAAAGAACGATGACCCTACTACATGATAATTTAAACTCTGCATTTTTAATTTGAATACAGAATAAACTATACCAGGCTGATCTCAATGTGCATTTAAAAGTATGTAACTAAAGTAAATTAAAAACAAGCGATTTGTTAATCAGTAAATGTAAACCGAATTTACCCTAGCTTGCCACCCTGAATAAAGATGCAAGCTTTAATGAGTCAGAAATTCCTAACGGGACTGTGTTTGTAAATTAGTATTCGCCCAGACCTGTGGCCGGCCAGTGCAAGAACCTGTAATAGCGGTCCCTATTCTTCGTTTTATATAACAATTTCATTATGTATAGAATAAATCGCCATGCTGTGTTTTCAGTTTCATCATATTTTTGTTTTTTAAGACACCGAAACGTTAAGAACATATATTTTAAATTAAGATAGTTTTTCTTACTTTGAGGTGGCAAAATCGTTTCTGGTTTTCAGAAACTTTTTGCTCTATGAATAGCCTTTCCTGCGTCATTAGAGCCGTCCACACCAAAGCATCTGGTGGAGATTTTAATGTATAGTTGCGGCATCCTATCTGTGTCAATTGTCATTGTAATCTTGGCACTTTTTTCTACAAACTAACCGGTTTTTAAGGAAAACTGTAGCATAAGTGCGGTTTGCAGGAAAAGATTAACAACATCCATCAATCAGTCTTCGCTCAGATACGGAATATTAAAAATACCACCGGTTAAATTGTATATGTTATTTTTCTATGTCTATTAACAAAATCTCCATTAAAATTGCCCAATTAATGAAACCGTAATTTGTCCGCAATTTGTCCGTTTAGACACCGTCAAGTGCGGTCGTTTATTATTCAGAGTGCAAAGTTACTTGCAATTAGTGTGCAATTCATTAATCTAGTTTGAACTATTTCAATACTGTAGCATTTAAAATAACTGTGTCGTAGTGATACGGCGACAAATCCTATCATATCGCGCAGCCCGCGCGCAGCGATAGGCGCTCTCTAGTAAGTAAACAATATTTCTTACTTACGTACATTATCGGCCGAACTACATGCAAACAAAAAGTCTACCGACAATCAAAAAAATTATCGTGTTAATATAACAACCGAAAATAATAATGTCATAGCCACACAAAGTGTACAAACTGGTACAAATATGGATGTTGACAAACACATTCCTATCGATGCTGAAGCAATCGTTATCAATCATGGACAACTCTCGCAAACCCAAAAAGAACAACCCTTAAGTGGAAAGAGACCATTAAACTCGCCTGATGGGGATCATAACAATAAAAGATATCTTTTAGACAATGCGAACCTAGTACAACAAAACCGATATTACCTACCAAAAACCATTGCAGCACCAGCACTTAACGAGCAGTGCAATCAGACAGCGGAAAGCGCACAAGTTAGACGAAAAATTCCGCCTATCTTTCTGCACAACACGGATAACTATCAACAAGTTGTAAAAGAAATTAAAGAAAACATAAAAAATCAAGATTTCTCAATTACCTACAAGGGAGCATTCTTACGTGTTAACGTCGCTAGTATTGATGACTATAGACAGCTAACTAAATTCTATGTAAACAGCCATCCTCGAAGTTATTATACGTAATTTACCACCGGCGGTAAGTACCGAAGAAATAGAAACAGCTTTAAAAGAGAACAAAATAAACATAACAAAGGCGACTCGTATGCTCAAAAACAAAAAGCCAATACAATTAGTAATAGTTCAATTACCCAAAGGCGGCAACGCATTGGATATATTCAAAATAACAAAACTATGCCATTGCATAGTGGAAATAGAGCCAGGGCATAAATCTAAAACAATCCCTTAGTGCTACCGATGTCAACGCTATGGACACACAAAGAACTACTGTGCCTTGGATCCAAGATGCGTTAAATGTACAGGGGACCATCTATATAGCGAATTTCCAAAGAATCCCAAAGATGATCCGCAGTGCGTCAACTGTGGTTTGAATCACTCAGCAAACTACAGAGGCTGCCCGTATTTAGCAAAAATACTAAAAAAACAAAAGCAGCGCCAGTCCATTCACAACATTGAAGCCCAACCAATACCACATCCGGACATGAAACTCCGATCAACAAAAGCATGGCCAAAACTACCCACAACATCCACTCAGAGCACGGAAGCATACAATTTAACGCCTAATACAGATAACTCAACATTAAATACTGACATCGGCAATTCACTTAACAAACTTATACAAGAAATAACCAAAGTAATTTCTCCATATATCAAAACATTCATTGTATCACTAATTCCAAGCCTCATCAGCGATGCTGTCAAATAAAACAGAAGATAATTGCTAATTTAACAATTGTAAATTTTAATTCAAACGGCATAAAGCAAGAAAGATCAATGTTTATTGAATTCCTGGCTCGTTACCAAGTCGATATCGCATGCATAAGTGAAACGCATCTAATAAAAAACGTACCATTTATGATACCAGGGTATGATGTATACCGCAACGATAGAGAAACCTGTAAAGCATCAGGTGGGGTAGCCATATTCATAAAAAAGAACACCAACGTAGCACCATTACTGCTACCAAAGTTACAAAGCTTAGAGGCCATAGGAATTAAAATAAAACTGATGGATGAAAGCGACATCAATATTATATGTGTGTACAAACAGCCTAACAAGAAATTAAACCAGCAGGACCTAAGAAAAATGTTCTCAACAAATGAACCAGTATTACTGGTTGGCGATCTAAACAGCAAAAGTACACTATGGGGTTGTCGTACCAATAATCCAAGTGGTATAATGCTTCAAAAATATGCAGCACAAGATGGGATCCTCATACTAGCACCTCCTGAACCAACTTACGTGCCATTTCGAATTGACCATCAACCAGATGTATTAGACATTCTATTATGCAGAAACCTTACAAGGCGTATTAGTCAAGTTGTCGTAACAGAGCTTAACTCTGACCACCTGCCAGTGCTCATCTCCTTCGACCAAAACATAAAAACAATTACCAAACTCCCCAGGCTAATTAAGGGACCTGTGAACTAGGAAGACTTTCGCAATGTTATAGAGAACCAAATCAAATGTCCTACTAATTTAAACACAAGCCAAAGTATAGATAAATCTATAGAAGAATTCACCCAGGCAATCGTAAACTCAATTGATAAAACAACAAAGCATACTATCAGGCAGCGCTCAACTACTTACGAGCAGGTGCTACATTATCTACTAAATCTTATTAAAGAGAAAAACAAAACACGAAGACAATGGCAAAAAACACGTAATCCACAAATTAAAGTGCAACTAAACAGACTAACACATCAGTTAAGAAAAGAAATGGACAAGTGCAGAATAGATAGATATCAAACCTACCTTCAAGAACTACAGCCGAATGATAGTACCATGTGGCGAGCTACCAAAAAACTTTTGAAAAAACCCCAAACAATACCCGTTACAACAACAAACGGAGAAAAATATGAAACAGACCAACAGAAATGTCAAGTGTTTGCTCAAAAACTAGAATGTATCTTCACTACTAAACCAACTATTGCTAATCAGGAATTCTTCAATCAAACAAATGAAGCTGTCAAACATATTAGACACAAACAAATCGACTTTGACAACCCAGTTTCCCCGCCAGAATTGAAATGTTACATAAGTAACCTGCCACCAAAGAAAGCCCCAGGTCATGATATGATAACCAACAACATACTAAGAAACCTCTCAAAGAAATGCCTTGTATATATGACAATAGTTTTCAACGCCTGTTTCTGTCTAGGATACTTTTCTGATGAATGGAAAAAGGCCCACATACTGCTGTTCAGCAAACCTAAGAGAAACTCTCAACGCACAGATAGTTATAGACCAATCAGCCTATTACCAATGTTGTCGAAGATATTAGAAAGAGCAATACAAACAAGCTTAACTGAGTTTTTAACAGCGAGCACCACAATTCCAGTATTCCAGTACGGCTTCAGAAGCCAACATTCATCCACTCATCAATTACTCAGACTCACTCAGAAAATCGAGGAAGGTTATGAAAATAAAAAGTACACAACAATATTATTTTTGGATATAGCACAGGCCTTCGACACAGTATGGCTAAATTGTCTCATGCTAAAACTAGCCCAAATTAAATTACCGACGCACCTCCATTAAAATTGCCCAATTAATGAAACCGTAATTTGTCCGCAATTATTTGCCTATAATGAAAGATGAAAGAATTTTCGGTTTTTGTTTCATGGCGTTCTTTTCCTCGACATTATATTCAGGTAGTTGCGACTCAACCGCTGCCTATGATAATAGTTATGACTGCAGTGTGCTGGTAATAAACAACGGCTAATCCCAACATTGTCAATCATACAAGAGCATTCTGATTATTGAGTATATTTTTACATTTAAATTTTGGAATCGTTTTTTTTTAATTATGTCATTACTATATTTTCGTTAGATTTAAGACAATTTTTTATTAAAATATTTTTATTTCCTTCGACGTGGTGCGGTTGTTTGTTAGCCTTTGTCAAGAAGAACAAATTAAAGAAAATAACGCATGACCTACACAATTAGCAATAATTGACAAATTATAATAAACAAAGAAACTGAAACGATTTCAATAACAGGGATTATATAATAGGTAAATTTTTTAAAGCTCACGAGTAAAAGCACATGTAAATAAGAGCATTTTATGTATATTACCTTCAAATTGATTCGTCGGCTAATTCTTTAAAACAAAACAAACTTTATGACTACTTCGATACAATTGCCTGCCTGATGGTTCAGAAAGACGGTGTGCAGTCCTTTACGTCCTAACAAATAATCAAAAGCCAAAAGGGCGCCAACGAATCTTTACCAATTAACGGCAAGTGCATCCAGGTATTCAACTGAGACTTCGTAAACTCAAATAGAACATAACTTTCTAAAAAAAAAACTCAAATCACGCACAGGTAGCAGTAACAAATAATAACAACAAAATGCTAATATTCCAGTAAATAATTACAAAATAAAATAGCATACAACCCAGCACGGAATACAGGTGATAATCAAATATGTAGTCATAAATTCAGCAATACGGTCATAAGTCGCGTGATCATAACTGCTAAAATTAAGGTGCACCTCATAGCACGAAACTCTACTGGCAAGAACAACGGTACAAAACAAATATAAACAACAACAGTTTACAAACAAATGCGGTGGCGATTAACATCGGCTCCATAGTTGGAAAATTATCGTTCAGCTATGCAGCTCGTGAAGCGAACTGTGCATAGTGGCCGGAGTCCGAAAATATAACTGAATTCGGTAGAAATCGGGAGAAGCCTTCAACGCCGATTCACTGTTAGCAGCATTGTATAATTTCATTTTAAAAAGAAAAACAAAACCTATTCTTAGTTTCCCCTGAATGAGCCCCTTCTACGCGCTAAGGGAGATTATGTGATGGTCCATATAGGCGGGAGCAATATACCGCCTAAGCATCCGAAGGTCGGAATTGCAGGTGTTAAATCAAAACCGGGTTAAAGCCGACGTGCTCAATTGTGAAGATTGCAATTTTCGAGAAGCTCCGAAACTACGATTTTTAGGAGCTTCAGACTGGCTGCCCAGATTGAATTTGGGCCCAGTGTAGCTAATGATTGGTGGAGCGCTTCTGCTCCTCTAACTTGGCGTGAGAAATATCTCTCCAAACAACTGACAGGGTTGCATCGTCCGCACATTCGCCGAGGGCCAAAAACGGACGCGCTGAGAACAAAAGCCACAATTTGAGAGTCGCTGTCCGACCGGAACCTAGGAAGACGGCGAGTTCGCGAAAATACAAAACCCTCACAACAGAACTCTGAAATAGTAGAGGCGCAATCGAAACGTTGCACTTATTTTATATAATTCACGAAAAATACAACTTTAAGTTTTAAATAACAACTAGATTTTGAAGACGATATCTTTTAAGTGCTTCCTCCGTTGGCTAACTCAAAGTTCTGTCCGTTGAAACAAAGCAATCATTTATATTACTAACTGTTCTTATACGGCCACTTTTGGGCCACCTCCTCATTACAAAGAAAAACAGGACAACTTGAACTAGCCTAAATACATAACTGTTTTAATGTTTGTGTGTTTGTCTTGTTATAGAACTCTGACAAAATAGGACCATTTTAAAAAATTCACCCTTTAGACAAAATAATAATAATAATATATGTTGTTCTCTGAATGTCATTGTTTGGCAGTGGTCTATTATGATATGTTTTTCGGACTTTTTCCATTGTCTAGGGTGTAAATCACACAACACTCTAACCACTAGACCACCAGGGCAGACTAGTAATCACAGCGAGCAGCTGTCCCGGGTTCAAACCCCGGGGGAGGCAAAAATTTACGTAGAAAAACGTACAACATCAGTCCTTCTCAGGACTAACCAGGAACAACTAAAAACGGGAGTAGATCAAAACTCCCGAAACGTTGTGTAATTTACACTCTAGACAGTGGAAAAAGTCCATATAATAATATATATGTTTTATCTTGTTTTATATAATTTGCTTTTATTAGCTGATTTCTCTTTTCTAATCTCCAGAAATCTATTTATACATAATACTCCTGACACAATCAATCGCTGAAATGCAGTTGGTTAGGCACTCTCCCTCGAAAGCGGTCGTCACGGTGAAAACACTTTGCGGGACGCCGCATTCTAGTAGAAGTTTATCTTTCTGGAACTTATCCCCAGTACTTTATTCCAGATAACAAATGCATTACCCGGGGAGAGGGGTACCAACACGCCTAAGTATGACTGAATTAGTATGTATTATCTGTAACCTCATTTACCTTGCGGTGTCGAGGCTGGTGCTTTATGCGCTGGCATCTGGCGGTACAATGATCAACTTGCCCCGGATTCGGGATACAGAGTTGGATCGCGTCTTTGGTGCTTGGGCAGCAACCATTGTATGAAGTGTGTGTATTGGTGATGTGTTGACCTTGTTACTCTATCTCTTAGGTCTGTGGTTCTGAGTAGAGCACAGTTAATTTGGTGCCAAACTGTGAATGGTCTCACCGAGCCCGATTCCAATCACCAAGGCGGAAAAATTCCGACCCCCGCGGATTCGAACCTAGGACTTGCTTAATGCAAGTCTGGCGCTTACCCAACAGCGCCACGCGGCTTCTCGACTGAATTAGTATTGAACAAAAAAAAAAGAAAATATCTCACCAAGGATGAAAATCGATCTCACGTAAGTTTTCAAAAGGACGCCGATCGAAGGGTAGGCCTAAATTGTCGACAGCAACAACTTACGGCTATGACACAGCCGACTTGATCAAGGCATTCAAATCCCTCAGGAGGCTTGAAATTGTTCGGCGTTCATAGCCATCCTGGACGAGCGCTCGCAAAAACCTCGTTCCAGGTACCTCTATTATCGAAGGTCGCCTTTTCGGAAAAACCAAAATTCTTTCGAAGGGCGCTCGTCCAGAAGAGAAGCGCGGGGGCCGTTAATATTAGAAATGCAAGCCGCATCGAAGAGCGAATTGCAAAGGACCCACAAATGAAATGGGGCGTTATAATGGAAACGGAATTTTAGGAATAGTTTTTGCTAAATATGCATTTTATAACTACACTTATGCTGCTACAATCATTGTATTCGATCATAAACCATTGATGAGCACAAGAAGGAAAAATAGCAGATATACACTTGTGCTCATAAAATGGAATACACTTACTGTTGCACTGATGTGAAAACTCGTATTATTCGCATTATTAAATACATTGTTTATACGATATCTTTATTTACCTATTTTCTTGTAACTTAATACAATAAACAATTTCACTTTATCGATATTTGAAACCAACCGGTATTACAAAATAAAATATTACAAAAATCAGTCCAACAGTAAGTGTATTTCATTTTTAAGAGCACAAGTATACATTAGCCTCGCTTGTAAAGAATAAAAATTAAGTTACTTAGATAAGACTTTAATATAAAATACTTACTCGATAAGTATACGCATGTCACTGATCTCTTATCCAGGACATACTTAAAAGATGAATAAAAAATAAATTGGTTAACTAATGTAGTGTACAGTGTTAATGTGAATTTAAATATTTATGATGAAAGCTGTGTACATATTGTTAAGGGATACATTAAACGATCCTATACTGACTGAATTTATGAAATGCCATTTAAACGGGTGGCTTAAAAAGAAAGACATAGTAACCCTTATTATTCAATATTATATTAAATTTAAAAAAGAAATCACTGTAAAGAATGGTTTGCTCTTTCGTAAAAACCACCTTGTAGTGCCAAGTTCATTACGGTCTTACATATAATAATATGGTATTTATTTGCACACATAACATGAATTCACAATTTACATAGATTAAAGAAAAAATGATCTATATTGAAATGATTCAATTCCTTTCCTTGTGTTAAATATGAGTATATGTTTATGATTATCTTTTAGTCAATTTAAATTGCTCTATTTATTTTATTTGAATATTAAAAATGATTCTTTTGAATAGCTCCTGAACACCCAGGTCGATTCATTTTATCTAGCTTGCTTATTCTGACATTTGATGTTCCGATTTTAATTATGACAATTCAAAATAACTTCTGTAAAATGGTACGTCAAACAATTGAAAATTCAATGGCAAATACCTGATCTTTACATTTGTTATATGACAATCTGAAACAGTGAAGAATTCCTTAATAATTAATTCACTTTTAATCTTTATTTTCTTTCAGTGCTTATTTAAATACCTAAACCAATTTATCTTTTATTTGAACTTATCAATGTCCTCGGCAGAAACCAATTTCGTCCCACTCTGCTACTGATCACAACCGCTCCACTCAAACCACGGCGAATGCCTCCACTGACAACCAAACCACCTAAACTGTCCAGAATCAGGAACTGAGTTAACCCAGGAAAAACTAGTTTGCACAAGGAACAAGCCCATACAGCTTCCTCATAGCAAGTATCCAAACGGACCGCAGTGGTAGTTGTTTATCTTCAATATTGAATCCAAATCACTCTCCTTAATTGACAAGCCTCACATACATGATTACTCTGCCAACTACCTCCCTGCGATTCTCCTTCCGTGTAAATAGCTCGTTGTAATCTAACTCAATCGACGCACAATGTCAAATGTAATTCCACAATAAACTTATTTCAGTATTTCTTTCTATTAATTGTCTTCTGTAGATTAGCACCGCTTCAGTTAAATATTCTCACCATTTTCTTTGTCTTCCTCCATTTGGTATACTCATCTTCTCATTTTAAAATTTCATTTTTATTATACCACGCTAATTTTGTCTTAATTGTAACACTTTTATTTAAAACATTTTATTTTTTGAAATAAGGTTTATTTCATAATTCCAGGTTACAGAACTTAATTACAGTTTTTTATTTTCAAATTTGTTATCTTAATAATTAAAACAAAGTCCTTAACGATATCATATTTTTCCTTCCAACACACTATATAAGCTTTATTTTGATTTCTAACCAATATGTGCAATAGTCTATCTCGATTAAGTATTTGTCATTATTTTCCAATTTCATATTTAAATATTACATTAAATTAGAATCCTTCTGTTTCTCAATTAGCCTCATATTATTTAATTGTAAATTGTATTTTCTATTCTAATTACATATCAATTATTCAAATGCCCAATTCATATTCAAATTGATCTTTATAATATTTTATTACTATAATCTTTTAATCCTATTTTAAAATTGATTTTTATACCTCTGTATTCATATCATTACAATATTTATGTGTATATTAAAAAAGAAATATAGAGGACAAGATTCAGCTCAAAGCAAAAAACAGTGAGCTGCTCTTCCACCTAACTCTGCATTGCAAAAAAAAGGAAAACAAACCATATTTACTAAAAAGATAGTCATGACTTGCTTTCGCTATTAAATTTATTACGCGACAGTCATCCTGGCATTGATAAAACAGAGTCAAGGGCTAGACAACTAGTTTTTTAGCCTTACCTTAGCCTAAGCATTGTAAATATTATAGCGAGTTGCATAGTATTTGAAAGGTATCGCAATGCAAATGCTAAAGAACCATTATATTCCATTTTTTAATGATATTTAATTCAATAATAAATAAAAGTTAGATTATTTTATGTGACAGTTTGATTAATGTCATATATATGTTTGATGCTAATTATAACGTAAGAACACATAACGAAGTTCTATTTATTATTTGATAAACGAAAAGTAAATATCTATAACTATAAATTTCAAAGCAAAATGCAGTAGGTGGTGCTCTAAACTCAGACTCAGTTTTCACTAGTAAAATGTAAGTTTGTTTGACTGGTTGCGTTTAATAACAATTTTGTCCTATTAATTCAAATAAAGAAGCCGAATAGCGCAGTTAGGAAAGCCCTAGACTTATATTAAGCAAGTTCTCGGTTCGAATTCCGCGGGGGTCGGAATTTTTCCGCAGCCATTGTGATTGGAATCGGGCTCGGTAAGACCATTTACCGTTGGGATAGACTAACAAGGTCAACACATCACCAAGACACAACTCACACAATGGTTGCTGCGCAAGCACAAAAGGTTCGCTCCAACTTTCTAACCCGAATCCGGGGAAAGTTGAGCATTGCATCGCCAGACGCAAGCGTATAAAGCACCAGCCTTTACACCGCAAGGTAAAAATGAGGTCACCGATAATACATACATACATACAATTCAAATCAACGTTGTAGGCCAGCCTTTTTTATCCACTATTTATATTTTCAGAATCCATACCAAATGTCAAACTGACAATTTTGAGAAAATATTTGATTTTCAGGTGGTTGTAACGATGACTTTTTTCCGATCAATCATGGCCATAGTTATGATTACTACTTAGTTCCCAGTAGTACATGCATATTTGAAATTTAGCATAGCTGACACTGTCGCGCTGAACCCACGTGAGGATCCTTGATTCAGAAAATTACATTTAAAAAATAGCATCAATTTGACTAGGATAATTGAATATTGGGCGCCACCGTGGACGAGCGGTTAGGGAGCTAGACTGTCGTACTACGATGCGGGGTTCAATCCCCACATCTGACAACTGGCAAACCGCCCACCCAAAAATTGGGTACGGAAACGACGTTTGTGGACGTAGGGAAAGTAAGGCAGTTGCCGACGGCGGGATGCTAATCACATCACCCAGTACGCCGTTAACGGTGTGCCAGATGACTGGGTTTCGGAAAGAGATATTTCGGCGACCCCTATTTGAAAACTAAAGTAAAAACGAAAACTTAAATAATGATATATCTGCTAAATCAATAATGACGTATTAAATTACAATCACTGCTGAAAGTGTTCGAAGTTATAATTTAAACAACTTGACACTTCTGCTATTATAATAACTGTCATATTTTAATTAGAAACATCAGAAATAGTAGAGCGCATGACTTAATTTTTTCTAAGCCGAGCTGGACTTTATTTTCATTTGCTCATGTGTTATAATTAGATTAAATTAAATTAAAATATTATAATCATAAATAAATGTAATTTGAGATACTACAGCCCTCTGAAAATATAACTTTTTAAACCAATTCCGAATCACCAACGATTACACCAAATAAAAAACATTTCAAAAACATAGTATACCTTAGCAATTACCTTGAACTAAAAGAAAATGAACCAATTGTTAAAATAGAGATTTGCAAAAATTTTAATTGAATGAAATTGTACATTAATTGTATTTCAACCCAAACATACATTAACTACAATTAGGTACGACCCAATATGTAATACCTCTACCATCGTGTACTCAGAATGTGAAATGTAGAAACCCTGATTTTTAATTGTAGACAATATGCGGCAAACAGTATTCATCTGTTGTGCTACCAGGTGGTGCTGTTTTTCTTATCACAAAATTTGTAGTACAACATATAGTTGGGGAAAACGGTAACGAACAATTGTTTCAACTTTCGAAGTTAGCTTGGCCAATAACGTTACTTGTAGAAAGAAACATGAACATGAACGCTAAATTTAAAAGGAAAGAGGGTACCCCAATACGCGAATCGATTAATTAACGGAGCATAACTTGTTACACAGCGCTTGGGCAGTCAAGACGTTTTTTTGTGTAATCGTCGGCTCGGGTACTTCTCGGCGCTCGGGGTGACCCAAGACTGAGTGATCGCTAATTTGTGTAAGTCGCATACCTATTGCAGTGTCGAATTTTTTCAGTGCAAACTTCGCCCCAGGAGCTCGTTAAAATATTGCAGGCCATTGTTGGAAGTATTGGTCTCGTGTCCATTTTACTTTTTTATTAACCATTTGATACGGATACAAATTCCGGATTTACATGTCGTTGATCTCCCTTCAATTAATATTACCGACGTGCATTCTTTTTCGTCGCCCAGACAGATTTAAAAAGTGGCCTAATCTCGTCACGGGGTCTAATGGCATTTTGCTCTAAAAATTGTCGGCGCGGATGTTGGTTCAGTGCTTGCGTTTGCATCATCCTATAAGCCATTGAATGATCAACACCAGCTGTAACGTGAATCTACTACGACTGTTTAAAGCTGACTTTGGGAGAAATTAACCCCTTGCAGCATTCCCGGCCCCTTGATAGTCAACTTTCTTCAGCTTAAAAATACACACTTGTATTTCATACTAAAGTGTTTACCGGAGTGTAATTTTCCCCAGTGATGTGTCTAAATTAAACGGTGTTTACTTAACTAGCAACTAACTTGGTTTAAGGCCAATGTATGTGTTTTGTAACTTTGTCGTGCTCCTTGCGCTGTCAGAAAATTCAATGTAAATTCGTAATACCAATATATGTATGATCTATGTATTATGTTGTTGACAATTAATTTTTTTTTGTTTGCGCAGAAAGCTCGACGTTGTACACTCGAGGTTCGTTGTTTGGATTTGTACACTCGAAGTTAACTATTTTTAGTCGCGCTACTCGCCACTAGATATACTTCTGCTGTTGCTTCTTCTTCTTCTTGGTCGTGTTAATTCATGTCTAAAGTGGCGTGATTAATATTGTTGTGGCTTTAAGTTTTATTTTGAATATTATTTGTATTTGAATTTTACTTTTTAATAGTCTTTATTAATTGGCTAACTGGTTAAAATGAAATGTAATCTTTATATATCAAATTATTAATAAAATGGTTATATGCCCTCTATTTTGTAACACTCTGTTTAACTGCAAACTCAGTTCGCTAGTTCATCGATAAAACATAAAACTCTCTACAGGTTAGGTCCCGAATTTCGCTATCTTTTAACATATAATCTGAGGTTGACTAACTCGAAATTTAAAGTAGTTCGAGTGCGCCGTTTTTAGTGGTTAGGTTAAATAAATCCCGAACTGTCAGATGACACAAATTTGTCGGTGGCACAAGACGGCATATCTAACAGCCGTATTCATAGTCGTTCGCCAGCGGCTCGCCGGCGAGTCGCCGGAGTTTCGTTATGAATAGTATGTTGGCGGCACTGTACGTCTATGTCAAATTCGAGGTTAGCAGGTTAGATTTTGTGTCAATTTCTGTCAAAACTGACGGAAAACCTAACCTGCTAACCTCGAATTTGACATAGACGTACAGTGCCGCCAACATACTATTCATAACGAAACTCCGGCGACTCGCCGGCGAGCCGCTGGCGAACGACTATGAATACGGCTGTAAATGTTTAAACTCGTGTAATTATGAACAACGCATCAGGTAAGTCGTTTGAATTTTTCCCGCTTGGCAATTAAACTAGTTTTTGTTTTATGATGACGTCAAGACCGTCCCTTGATTGTTAGAAGCGGAAATGACGCTACTTCTGGCATTTGTTTAGGACACCTCGGTTTTCGCTGGATCTGCAGAACTTATCCACGCCACGCTAATTTTGAGAAAACCAATGCAAATGGACGCTAGGAAACACGCTGGCCGTCTTCGGAAATGTTGATTCTCTCTCTATGTTGCGAACCCCGGCGCTAACACATGAATTACAGGCACTTTCCTACCTGGAAACTTTGGGTCGTTCTGCGACGTAGAAGATCGTAGGTGCTGCTAGTCAGATCGAATGCTGGAGGTGGTCCCCTCGCTGTTGCTGACGATGGTGGCCCTCTTACAGACTCTGCCGATGCCCTGGTGTAAAGTCCTCTGTCTCCGGATACTTATCTTCACCGGGAACGAAGCTCGAACGTCCCAGTTAGCTGCTGCCGAAGTCCTCGGAATGGATTCGGAGAATTTTATAATGTATCTGTGGTGTAAAGCCTCACAAACACTTCCACAGAAACACAAACACATGTGCAATAAAATGCAATAATTTTAAACTGTAAATATGCTCGTTTATTATTCAAAATCAGCTACTTAAGTGGAGCAACAATTCTCACAAACGCCAAGTCATTTAATTTCAATTGTTCTCTCTCGTTATTAAACAAAATCTAATCTAGGTTGCTAAGTTACAAACATAACGAAATAATTTTTGAGAGTAAAAGGTTGTAAAAAGGAATAAAGTTTGATAACATTAAATTCAAGTTAACAATAAATTAGTTTTAAGAAAAAACTAATTTATTGTCTGTTCTCTTATAATTATCAATGTCTTTATGCGATGGCGCACACAATATTATTTTAATATTCACTGCTCTGCTATATTCACTTTGTTTTTAATAAATGCACTGGTTATCGAGTCCCGCACTTTCATGTCGTTCGCTACACTCTTTTGCCAATATTTAATAATTGCTCTTTTGCAAATTCTTTCTCTTCTGTTTCAAATCGGTTTACCTTTCTTCCGAGCTTACAATTTTTTACCATCTTATTCTTTGACTTAATAAACTTACGCTTTGTTCAAATTGCAGCCAACAAACTATTTGTGTTCAATACATTTTCTGCGGTCTGGCTTTGCATGTGCACAAACCTTTTATATTAAATTATCTTAATTCAGAAACCAATTCGAAACGTTCTGAACATGTTTCACCTTAGCATGCCTTTCTCTACTAATTATTAGCTCTAGCATCTCATTACTAATGCATTTACTGTTTTAATATTACCTAGTTCAACATTGCAGTTACTTAAAATATCTCAACTCTGTGCTTATTTAATTTGTCAACCATTCTGCACTGCATTCAGAGCCAAGTCGTAGGGCTTAATACCACTTCAATATAGATTTTTAGTTTGTGTAATTGAATGTTGTCATTCTTCGCGCTTTTGTGCTCTGTGATTAGCTTGGTGCGTTGTATTGCCTGTCAGATTTTTAATGTGGTCTAGCTGTCTGGTTGGTGAACGGCCTCTCGGTCTTTACTCCTCCACTTTTTCTTCTACTATAAGTTTTTCTAGCACATCTTCTCTTCTTGTGATGTGTCCAAAATATCGTAGTATCTTGGTATATATCGTTAATGACAGTCCTTATGTGATGTTCAATTCCTGTAACATACACTCGTTAGTGCGATGAACAGTTCATGGTATTTGGAGCAGTCTACGCCAACATCACATTTCAAAGGCGTCTATTTTCTTCCAATTGCTGGCTAATTTCTCCGAAGCATGCATAAATGCAAGGAATACTAACGACTGTACGAGTATTTTCTTTGTCGACTTTATAATATTTTTAATCTTTTCAGAAGTTACGTAGACCCATTCCTGGCTTTTCTAACACAGGTGAGCATAAGTATATATAGCTGTCTACGATGTTACAACCTGCAACTTGCCCAATTTGTGGGAGGTTATTATTTTGGCGATATACAATTAGCACTTTAATTCGTTATGTTAACCACATTACCCAGTAAGCCATTGACGGTGTGCCACATAGCTGGGTAAAAAAAAGATATTTCGACGACATGACCCGCAGCGTCTCAGGTCATATTCCTTCGTGTGGAATAAAGCGCCATGAACTTTAACTTTTACAATTGCCACTTTAGTTTTGTTACTGCTGATAAGCTGGACTATCTATCTACTAGGAGCTTCCACCCTTCCAATTAGTTGAGTTAGTTCGACTTCTAACGTTGACAGGACAATCATCAGAATACCTTAGGTTGCTGATTCTTCTACCCCTTCGAGTCGGCGAGTGATACTCACATTATGTGGGTACATTTTGAAAAGGATGGGAAATAAGGTAAATCTTTGCAGTAACCCAGCTTCTATCGTGAATTCTGTTTACTGTATTTAATTAACTTTCACTCTGGTATTATTTGATGTATAAAGAGCTCTGACCAGTGCAATCAAATTGTTTTTTGTACGATTAACTTGATAAGAGGCGTCCACGAATGGGGCCCCCAATTAATCCACTGCGAATTCCGGTTCAATGGGATTGCCGGGAACTGCCACTTAATAACCCTAACTTGGGTTCAGTTAGTTGTTGGAGTGAAACAAGACTTAACAAACACGAGTATATTGATTAACAACGATTACAAACGTCACTGATGGACCGATGGTATTTTACAAAAGCTTCAACTGTTGTGACACGCTTGGATTGGCCACGCGAAAATAGCGAATTGCGCGTAACCGTAACACAAAACAACCTGGAAACGTCTTTACCAGGGAGTTAGACCGAAACGCAAACTAGCACAAAGCATAGCTGAACTTGCTTCCTCGAGACTCTGAATCTAACTGACTTTGAATTTACAGCGAGCCGAACTCGCCAATTCATCAAGGAGGGGCAAGCTCAAACACTATTGGCTGAGGCGACCCTGCGTAGCCAATCGGAGCGTCGCACGTTATTTAGGAAAAATGCTTATTCTAAGAAACCTTAATGCTAAGCTCTCTCAATGAGGCAATTGAACGAAATCCATAAACCCATGATTCCCAAATATGCTAAGTCGGCTTAAGTTCTAGTAGAAAATGTATCCATCCGCTTAAAAGCCATTAAGGGAAGCTTACAAATTCCTTTCCAACATTAACAGAGGCAAACAAATACGGCAAGATGCAAATTTGGCTTTACCACGACCTTTGAATGAAATAGAACAATTATGACTTGAATTACGTGATTAATTATAATCAAAAAGGTTTTGATGCACGCATCTGTGTGAATCAAACATGCCGCCCCCGAAGTGCCGAATATGGCACGACGTGATTAAATCCCAAAATTAAACTGAAATCTGACACTACCAAATAATCAAATGCATAACAAGAACTAAGGACAGATGATAATCCAAGAGCCTTACAGATAACTTACAACTAGCATGAATACAAGCAAAGAAACAACTAAACCTAGCAAAATGTTCAATTAGCGAAAACTACCAACTAAGAGCAAAGTCAATGTTTATTGCCCTTGATCGCAATGATCGTCTTTGGGTAGGATGTACACTTTACGCACCGAGCGTTTCAGGAGATTCCCTCGGGAATCGCGCACCTGCACCACACGCACAACACCATCCGCTCCTGGATATGTGGCCGAGATGATTGCCAGTGGCCAACGGTAGCTTGGAGATGCCTCGTCGTGGACGAGTACCACGTCGCCCACCTGGGGGGCTAGAGAAGTGCTGGAGGACTTCCACTTAGGCCGGCGCTGCAGGAGGTGGAGGTAGTCCCGGGACCAACGATCCCAAAACTGCTGAGACAGCCGCTGGACCAGCCCATAGCGGCTGAGACGATTTTCCGGTATGCCCTGGAGTTTGGCTTCCGGAAACGAAGTCAGCTTCCGACCGATCAAGAAGTGGGCAGGAGTAAGGACTTCGGGGAATGAGGCGTCGGTAGGGAGAACACAGAGTGGGCGGGAATTTAGTATCGCCTCCACTTGAGTCAGCATGGTGTAATACTCAACGAAAGTTAACTTTGCATTGCAAGATATTCGCCTTAAATAATATTACAATGACTTTACCCCCGCTTCCCAAATGCCGCCAAAGTGCGGAGAGCGTGCCGGAATAAAATTCCACTTAATGTTATGTTTCGACAATTCTTCCCTTATGCATTGCTCACTAGAGCCTGACAGGATATTTTTTAATTCCGATAGCTGATTTCTGGCACCGGTGAAACTAGAATAGCGCCAGAAAAGTTCAAATTCTGGGACGCGATGGTGAAGAGCGGCCACTATTGGGCGCGACTCTTGGGCTGCTAGCTCACCCGGATCAATTTTAACGGGCTGGGGTTTTAAGTCCGCCTGTGACAAAAACTCTGGCCCGTGCCACCACAAGCGTGAGTTGAGTAACTCCTGGGGTAACATTCCCCTGCTAATTATATCGGACGGGTTGCAATTTGCACGCACGTGAAACCATTCTTCCCTATTGCTTAGTTCGTGAATCTCGGACACCCGGTTCGCGACGAACGTCTTCCAATTACTCGCATCATTATTTATCCAGTGCAGAGTTATGGTGGAGTCCGACCAATAGTACACGCGGTCAAATTTAAATGCGGAGGAATCGAGTATAGTTTTAATCAAACGAGCCAACAGTAAGGCTGCGCAAAGCTCCAAACGAGGCAAGGATATTGTTTTTAATGGAGCGACCCTTGACTTAGCACAAAGCAAATTGGTGGTGACATTACCGCGCGCGTCAACGCAACGTATATACACGGCGCACCCATAGGCTACAGAACTCGCGTCCGCAAATCCGTGGAGATTTATCGAATTTATGTCATCGCAAATCACCCGTCTCGGAATTGCCAACGAGCCCAAAGAGCGTAATGAAGAATGGAGTTCGTCGTATCTGGAGCGCATCTCCATGGGCACCGTTTCGTCCCATGACAACTTCAACTGCCAAAGCCGTTGCACGAGAAGTTTCAAAGTTAGAACGCTTGAACCAAGTAGTCCCAAGGGATCGAATACTTGAGCCATACTAGAGAGTATAGCCCGCTTGGTAACTGATTTGCAACAGCTAGGGTTCACTCTGTAACTTAGCACGTCCCGCCGAGTATCCCAAAAAATGCCGAGAGTTTTTTCCGTGGCGTCTTCCGTCAAAGAAATGGGCTCTACGCTGCCGCGATCTACACCAATGGCGCTAGCTACTTCACTGTCGTTGGATGCCCACTTTCGCAATTCAAACCCGTACCCCGACAAAGCGCTACTAATTTCGAATTGCGTTTTTATGGCTTCCGCCCTATTTTCAAAACCAGTCAGTAGGTCATCTACATAAAAATCCCGGCTAATTCTTAATGAGGCCTCTGGAAGCGATGCTTCGATTTCCTGGGCGATTTGTATCAAGCACCTAGTTGCTAGGTACGAGGCTGATTTAGTACCGTAGGTGACCGTTAATAATTTGAAGCATTTTACCGCTGAGGTTTTGTCGTCACGCCATAAAATTAATTGGTATTGCGTCTGCGAGGGGTCCACGAGAATTTGCCTATACATTTTGGCGCAATCTGCTTTCAGCACGTACTTGAATTGCCTAAAGCGACAAAGAATTGCAAACAACGACTGCTGGACCACTGGGCCCTTATGTTGAAGGTCGTTAAGCGATACTCCGGAGGAGGACGCACAACTGCCGTCAAAAACAACGCGATGTTTGGTCGTTGAACTGTCCTCCTTTATGACTGGCAAATGTGGTAAATAAAACCGAGGATGAGGAAGGCTCGCTTCGTCGTCCACCTTGCTCAAGTGACCAAGCGACTCGTATTCTTTGAGAAATGCGGAATACGCGGTTTTCAACTCGGGATTTTTTGACAATTTGTTTTCTAATGAATAGAAACGCTTTAACGCTATACCGCGCGAGTCTCCCAGCGATGGAGCATCTTTCCTGAAAGGTATGCTCACGATGAACCTACGCGGCTCCGACGACGCCCGTTTCGTAGTCGATTGAAAATGGTCTTCGCAAAATTTGTCATCAGCAGAGAGTCGGCCTGATGAACCGTACGCCCCCTCGATTTCCCAAAATCTCTGAATGCCGTGCTCGATGCCGGCTACACTTAAATGAACTCTATTTGAAAGAATGAGCCCTCGATTTTCGACATTCATGTTTCCGCCTAAAACCCAACCAAAAAGAGTTTTTGTTAAGAATGGCTTCTCTGGGCCCAATTTCACCTGTCCCTGACAGAGCACTTGCCAAAAGACATTCGCGCCTAATAAAAGATCAATCTTTCCCGGTGTATTACAATCTGAATCGGCTAGCACAATGTTTGGTGGGATCTTCAAATCCCTCAACGAGAAAGCAAGGACCGGCAGAGGGTCCGTAATTTTGTCTAACACAACACAGCTCAAAATGTCCTCGTACTTCCCGTTGCGGGAGCGGATTCGAACGTTTGCCCTGAATTCAGCGTTCAGAGCCCTGGCACCAACACCCGACAGTGAGGTTATATTACCTCGTTTCTCAATTTTCAAATTTTGACACAAGTCGGCGCTAACTAAGTTAAGTTGGGATCCGGGGTCCAAAAGAGCTTTTGCCCGGGAAAATGACCCGGAGGATCCTTCTACGAATACGCTAACCGTGGACAATAAAACTTGCGCTGGCGCCGCGATTGCAGGACGGCTACAGGCTGCTGAAACGGATGCGACGGGTGCCTCGCTCGGGGCGACGGCCCCGACCTCCCTTGTGCCGCTGCTGGCTTCTGGCGGTCCAGGACGCGGCGACGGAATATTTTCGTGCGCGTCACGCTTTGGACGCAAATACAGTAAAGTATGGTGCTTTTTTCTGCATACGCGGCATCTCGACGATGTGCATTTTACCACGAAATGTCCGGGCTTGAGACAATTGTTGCATAATTTTAAACGACGCGCCTCTTCGATACGAGCGTTTACCGACAATTTTGAAAATGATTCGCAAGCGCTAATCGAATGATTACTATTTTTGCAAAAATCACAAGAATGATTACCTTGCTCTCTGGCTACATGAGCGCGTGCATGACTTTTTTGCTCGGATCCCTGATTTCCCAAACTCGAACCTATTTTCGCAGCTTCCAGCGAACCTAATAAGTGACTTTTGCTTTCTAAAAAATCTAACAACTCTCGCAAAGTAGGAAATTGTCCGGCATGTTTGCATAATTCCCAGTCAGTCTGCATTGCTGAGCTGAGCTTCGAAACTATGATATGTATTAGTATGGTGTCGACTGTGGGTTCCCCGTACGCCTTTAAAATTTCCAAAATTCTAACTACACTATCGAGCAGCCTTTGAACAGACGAATGTGAATCCTTTTTTACGTTCTCTAAACTGAATAACGCATTTATGTTTGATTTTACTATCAGTTTCTTATTTTCAAATCGCTTGACTAGGATATCCCAAGCAATGGTATAGTTATCGTTGGTAACTTTTAACGACGAGATTGAACTAGCAGCTTCTCCCTTAAGGGAAGAAATCAAATAGTAAAATTTCTGAACGTTGGTCAAATTAGCGTTGTTATGAATAAGCGACGTAAAGGAGTCATGAAATTGAACCCAATTCTCGAATTTCCCCGAAAATGAAGGCAAATCTAAGGGTGGTAATCTTAATCCAGCGAGCTCTCCTGAAGGGCCACTTTGCAAAGAATTTTGACCTAGATTCGGTTTTATACCCGGACTGATCTTATTTTTTGATAAGAATTCCTCGACTGTGCTACTAATCTCGCTAAAATGAGTCATAAAAGAGTCGAATTCATTGAAAAGTTCATCAAAGTGTTCAGCGTCGGCCTCCATTAGGCCCTCCATTGACTTCTCATACTCATCCAACAAATTTTGGAAACAACTAAACTCTTTTGACAAGCTGCCGACCTCGTGAGCCTTCACGGGGCTGGACGAAGAAATTCTATGAAATAGAGTTTCGAAACGATCTACTTTGGCTTTTATGAATTTGCAACGAGTGGTTAAAGCACGAGTTTCCGACATGACCGCTGATGCCGAACGAGTTTCCACCATGACTGACACAAGCAAAAAACAACACTAAACGAAGGTGTAATGGAAAAGGACTTACTTTTGATTTGAGAACGCAGTAACTTCTTGACGAACAGAAAACCAACCCGCTGCCGATCGCTGCCGCTTGACGTGGGACCTGGACTCGGTGTAAGCTCTCGATGGTTGAATTTCCTGGTGTTGGCGAAGCTTCTTGACGCTCTCCGACGAAATGATGTTGGAGCGATTGCATCCACCAGCTACTGGAAACTTGTACACTCGCGTTTTTTAGCTTCTTCCATATCCGGCTCGAAGGACCAATGTTTTTTGTACGATTAACTTGATAAGAGGCGTCCACGAATGGGGCCCCCAATTAATCCACTGCGAATTCCGGTTCAATGGGATTGCCGGGAACTGCCACTTAATAACCCTTGACTTGGGTTCAGTTAGTTGTTGGAGTGAAACAAGACTTAACAAACACGAGTATATTGATTAACAACGATTACAAACGTCACTGATGGACCGATGGTATTTTACAAAAGCTTCAACTGTTGTGACACGCTTGGATTGGCCACGCGAAAATAGCGAATTGCGCGTAACCGTAACACAAAACAACCTGGAAACGTCTTTACCAGGGAGTTAGACCGAAACGCAAACTAGCACAAAGCATAGCTGAACTTGGTTACTCGAGGCTCTGAATCTAACTGACTTTGAATTTACAGCGAGCCGAACTCGCCAATTCATCAAGGAGGGGCAAGCTCAAACACTATTGGCTGAGGCGACCCTGCATAGCCAATCGGAGCGTCGCACGTTATTTAGGAAAAATGCTTATTCTAAGAAACCTTAATGCTAAGCTCTCTCAATGAGGCAATTGAACGAAATCCATAAACCCATGATTCCCAAATATGCTAAGTCGGCTTAAGTTCTAGTAGAAAATGTATCCATCCGCTTAAAAGCCATTAAGGGAAGCTTACAAATTCCTTTCCAACATTAACAGAGGCAAACAAATACGGCAAGATGCAAATTTGGCTTTACCACGACCTTTGAATGAGATAGAACAGTTATGAATTGAATTCCATGATTAATTATAAAAAAGGTTTTAATGCACGCATCTGTGTGAATCAAACAAGCATTATGGTATTTTTTACCTATTTTGTAGAGAATTTTGGAAACTTTAACCATAATTCGATCTAGCAAAAGTTGTTTTTCTTGCAGCGCGCTTTCTGTATTAAAGACGCTGAAAATATTTTCTTTTGTAACTTTTCTATTTTGAAAATGCAAAAATTATTTTAATTAGAATAAGACCACCTGCGTGGTGCGTTCAAAAGCTAGTAAAGACATATCAATATGTTAATAGTTATTTAACCAACAAGTGTGTTAATGAAGGCGATTAATAATCGAAACTGTTTAAAACACGCACGAGCGATAGCGAGTGAGTGCGCTTTTAATAGTTGAGATTATTAATCGCCCATTAACAAACGAGTTGATTACAAAATTTTTTCGTTGACCGCAAAATCTTTTTTGTGGCTAAAAATTTGATTAATACAACTAACCTTCATGCAAAATATCATCAAAATCACAAAAATAGTTAATTAATGAAAAAGAGTGTATTAATCAAAAACAGTGTATTAATAGACCTATTAATCCATCCTTTTTTTAAAAACAGTTAATTAATAAAAAAGAGTGTATTAATGAAAAACATTGTACTAATGATGTCTACTAATCCATCCTTTTTTAGAAAAATTAATTCATTAATATTGAAATTAACAAGCGGCCAACGAAAAAATAATAGAATATAAACAAATAATTACATATTATTATGCGTAGTAACATGTGAATATTCTGTATGCGCAACCACACTGTCACACTGTTTTGTAATAGTCAATATATTTAAAACGCGAAGCTTTTTTTGTTGGCACCTTAGTATAAGCCTTGCATCAGGCCAATTTCGATAATTCTTTTTTTTATAAAAGCTACCATCGTAAGGGTCGCAGAAGTGTTTTAAATTGAACAAATTCTACCGGGAAAGTGTAGCGAAAAATGCTATGTGCTAGTAGTCGAACAAGTAAGCTCTCAA